>JALHLI010000010.1:1175000-1347500 GCA_023349425.1 Anthopleura sola
ATATCAAAGTGAGTCCACAGAAGCCCAGTTAATAATATTCTTTCATTTCAGGAATGTACCTAACTGATATTATGTATATTGATACCATACATCCAAGTACTGGAGGAATGGATAATCAAAGAACAAGAAAGGTACCATAATCTATTTAACAACCATTGTTGTTTGTGTCATAGAGTATATTGCACAGTAAGTGTATGCTGCCACAGAATAATGAAATTTAGAGTTAAGATAATTTTGATTTTTTTTTCAGATGAATGATATAATAAGAATAATTTCTGAGTTTCAACAATCAAGTTATGGTAAGTATTTGCTGTTTTCTCTTTTGCTTTATTTGTTAGCAAAATTCATCAAATCCTTTAGCGCTCAGGGGGGGGGGGGGGTAGGGGGAATTCATATGTGAACCTTTATTGTGCCTTTATTGTGCCTTTGATCAATACAATTACTCAAAGGTGAGCTACCCAAGCATAAAAGTGTATGCATTATAGCAGTGCATGTCGTCTGTGCCACTTAGTGGTAATGTGTGTGGTGATTGAAACTGGGCCAAATTGTAAAGCAGTATTCATACACTGTTCACCCACTATAATTGGGAGGGAAGAAATATGTCCCATAAGTATGTATGGTCAAAACTGTATGCTCCAGAGGGGTCAGGTGTGGGGAGTCAGTAAGAGATACATCTATATAGAGAGACACATATAGTCTATAGACATTTTTGTATTGTCCCTCCAAACTCAGTAAAGACAAGTTTTTCAAAGTTGCCCCCACTCCCTGCGCATCAAAGTCAAGGGGGAAAAACAGACTTGACTAAGTTAGAAGGGAAAAGAGGGACTGTTAACAGGTTACTTTTTTATGCACATGATCACTAATTTATGAGTTCTTATTCCTAGGAGACATTGAACCACAGTCTTATATCCAAGAATATTTAAATTCAATGAACTATATAGAAGAGTTACAAAAGTTCTTGGAAGATAACAATTACAGGTAATTATGTATACTACTAACTTGTTTTTGAAACTTTTTCTCTTTGAGATTCTGTTTACTTAAGGAATAAAAAACAGTTTTCCATGTATTATACTCTGATAAAGACACGCGGGATGTGGAGAGAACACGAGAGAAGCGTAGGAAACCACGATGCGTAGCGGAGTGGTTTCCAGCTTCTCAAGTGTTCTCTCCACATCCCAAGTGTCTTTATCAGAGTATAATACACGGAAAACTGTTTTTTATTGCTTTTATAAAATAACTAGCGCTCAAATGCTTTTAAGAAGCAGAGAGAGAGAGAAAAAATAGCGCGAGCATGTATTATACTCTCATAAAACATGGCTTTTTGACCAATCAGAGCGCGCGTAATATCACAGTTATTTTATAAAGAACAGTTATAGGTCTATTTTTGTGACTGTATAGTGTTTAATTTTGTTATTTCTCTCTTTATAGGTTGTCTCTTGAGATTGAACCAACAACAACTGATAACAAGTCTAAAGCAAGATCAAGAGAAAGTCTAGATGGTAAGGATGTAGGATAAACAACGGGGGTGCTGTATACTATACCAACCACCCAGCTAACACCACAAGTATCCATACCAAAACCTCTATCACCTGCGTAGTGTTCTCTGCTGTGCTCCAAGGGGTTAAATCTCTTGGTACTTCAGTTTTCTTTTTTCCACACAAATTGACTTCAAATTTGACCTGGACTGATCTGGCTTGGGAGACTGAGCAGTTACTCTCTGCGTGATTGATTCTAAATCAAGAGTTTGATTTTTTTACCCTTCGTCAGCCATTAAAGGCTTTATCCCACATTACAATAATAAATAATTAATATTATTTCATCAGCTTTGCCTTGTAACCTTGCCAATCTCCCAGTGAGTAAGAAGTTTGTCCCTGGACACAGAAAAACTCAAAGTCTTGATACAAAGTAAGTTTTCCCTATAAGCTATTAGGGCGATCAGTGGATCAGAGATGTTTAAATAAAAAGGTTTAGAAATAGCCCACTTTCGATATTCTGGTTGAGTGATCATGCACAAAGTAATATTGATCAAGACGAAGCTCTGGGGAAACAATGGAGTAATCCTAATTATATATAAATAATATATTCTTTTATTTCCCTGGAGCCTCATCTGGAATTGCATTGTGCATGATCACTCAGCTAGATTATCGAAAGTGGCTATTGACCTAATAAAATTTGTAAAACGTTAGACTGAAATTATTTTTGGTTGTCTCTGCGTCTTTCATCAGAGTAAATATGCTAAGCAGATGTTGAATTTTCCCTATAATGTACAATCTAAAATTGTTTTTGAAGACATTATTATCAATTCTAATTATATTATATTTTACTTGTCATTATTTTCTAGCCTACTCCGGACCACCTTGGCAACATCTTTTGACTCCCTTAGGTAATAATAATATCATGAAATATTTTCTATTTTTAGAATTATTGCTTTCATAACTACTATGAGACATACTAAACAAATTCATTACGGCTGTTGGGACCTTCATATCTGATGCAAGGACCCTGCCTGTCAAGTGACAAATCTAGTACATACAATCGGCATTGAATTATGGATGGTGCATAGCCTCCTCAATTTTATGCATGCCACGCCCTGACTTAAACCAGCTCAGAGGTGGTTTCAGAGTGGGATCTGTGAGTTAACTGTGCCCTGACTTAGATCAGCCCAGAGGTTCCAGGCTTGGATATGTGAATGTCCTGACTTTGATCAGCCTCAGAGATTATTTAAGGATTTGATAAAATAAATTTTATAATATCCCCATTTGTGTATCATAGGACTCTGATCTAGAACCTTCTTTTTTTTAGTGCTACCCTGATAGACTGAAAGAGTTCAACATTCCCAGATTCTAATGGATATGTTTTAACTTTGTTTATGCCACAGTATTGCTAGTAGTACAAGCTCAAGACATCTAATAGATGACAGTATTGTACCCTTAGAAAATCAAGGATCTGAAATACTTGGTAAATATAGAGCTGTACTACCTGTGACCAAGATTTAAAGTGAACTATTCTTGATCAATATAAACAATTTGTCACTTCTTAAAAAATGTATTTTCATCTTGATTCAGTGAATGGAAGAAATTCAGCACTTTCTCTAGAACGAGCAAGGTAGGAATGCCTCACTTTTCAATTGTACTTCCTTTGGGGGAATGAGGAGGCCATCCCCCTCAGTATGCCGTTGGGAAGAGCTTCTAGTCCTCCAAACCATCCCTGCCCCCCACCCACCCCAAAATGATGTGATACATTTTATATGTACTTTTTTAATAATATTTGGTAAAAAATAATATTTTGCTTCTTTTTTCTAGTGGAGTATATGAAAGTGAGGATTCTGAGCTATTTCGTCATCAGTCAGAGTTTCTTGTCGAAGGTTAGTTGACAAAGAGGCAAAGTTGTGTTATGAAAGCAATTTGAAACTCTCAGAAAACAGGAGAAAATCGTTCTTGAAAAATTTGGCCTAAAGTATTTTATTTTATTTTTTGTCCTTACAGGATTCTTGAGAAGAAAGAAATGTCTAAGAAATAATAAGAAACTAGCTGTAAGTATTCGTTGTATTGTATAATTTTAAACTATGTGCCACTGTAAGATTTGTCACTATGTAATTATAATGTATTAAGATTTAAAATTGTTCATTGCACCATTATTCCAGGTATCTTCCTGGCAGAAGTTCTGGGTTGGTCTAAATGGAACTTTCCTATATTACTATTTACCAAAACACAGATCTGTTGGAAAGCAAGAGAGAACTTCTGTAAGTAAAGATTGGGATTTCAAAAGATTTGTTTGTGCTCAATCTCCTCAATTTGCTTGGTATACCCCTCTTGCAGCACATCAGAATGCTGGTCAATAATTTGGAGGACAAAACAATAAGTTCCAATTCTCAGGAGATTTTTTTTTTTTTTTAATTGACGTCACGTTTAAGGGGGTCTATACCCTATAAACTTTAAACTCATTTCATTTTTAAAAAGAAATTTTATTCAATTAAATTGTGTGTATTAGGCCCTTATATTTTAGGAATATTTTTTCCCAATATCAAGGACCCTTGCAAGTACCTTAATTCTTGACTTCTATTCAAATATTTATATATTATATATTTATCTTGTAGTTTAAGAGTAATGCCCAAAAGGTGGTAGATATAGAGAGCTGGAGTGTGCACATCCAGTCAGATTCACATCACACAGACTGCTTCCAGTTGACAGATTGTTTTAATGGTAAGAAAGTGGACACCATATATACCAACTCTTCTACTATGCAAGCCAGCTTAAGCCGTGAACCTCCCTCTTTTACCTACCTCTCACACCTTATAAGGCCAAGCGAATTGCTAAAGAAAAAAAGGCTACTATGTCTCTTCGTATCATTAGTAAAAGAATTGGTCTAAGCAATATTTGTTTGTTAGAATTATTATTATTTATTTATTATTTTTTGATATGGCGGCAGTGAAAAACCAACTTCTGAGTCCGCGTAATGTTGAAAATTGAAGTAATATTTGTTGAATATTAATTGAAGTAATATGCTGTTGCGTAGGGAACTCGTACAAGTTCAGGACAGGTTCACAGTCTAGTGCTTTGATGTGGTACACGTATCTGTCTCAGGCCACTAAAAGTAGAAGTAAGGTAAGATATCCAGATTTGCATCATTATTATCGTTATCTAATCATATATACTCATGGTATGATGATTGTCAAACATCATCAAACATCATCAACTGAATCATCATAATCATCATCATCATCATCATCAACAACATCATCAACATCATCGTCATCGTCATCGTCATCGTCATCGTCATCATCAACATCATCGTCATCATCATCATCAACATCATCATCATCGACTTCATCATCATAATCATCATCGCCAACATCATAATCATCGCCAACATCATCATTATTGTCATTGTCATCATCATCATTACCAACATCATCATTAATTTTGGACTTATTAGATTCCTCAGAACCTCATCAGTTTCGAAGAGAGCGAAGAAATCAATGATACAAAAATGTAAATTAATGGCACGACCATCTTCACGAAAGGAGCAAGGCTACCAACAGAGCCCTCTGGCACTGGGACTAGGTCCGGCAGAATGAATGAACGGCGCCTTGTACGGTCAAGAACAAAACCATCTAAATGACACGAATCAAGACAATAAATGCAATGGAGTAAGAGGCATTTGGTCTAAAAAGCTCTCTTGTTCTCTGATTCTCTATCAGAATCCTTTCATAGTTCGTTTTCTAGGTTAGATAATTACGCTATCCTTTGAGGAGTTCAAATATTTGAATGATTAAAGTAAACAAAGTCGAAAAGGATTCTGGTAGTTGTAGTATCAAGATATGATATAGAGAATGAATAGTCACGTGACTTGTTAGTTTACTCCCTCAGACTGCATCGAACTAACAGTTTATTATATTAATTATTATTATTATTAAGAGAAGCACGCGATTTGACGGTATGCTTTAATTGAGGCACTCATTTTAATTATTTATTGACTATTTTAAATGTTATACAATCGCTATCAAAATCCAGACACTTGGAGTCATACTCTAATGAAGGATCATTCAGCGAGGAGAATTATTTACTCACTCACCCCACCCTTCATATCTATGGGTTGGGGCACGGTTATGATCTTAGAATTTGATTGACAGCCAACGTATCTGGAACAATGGTAGCTTGATTTAATTTAAGGTTATAGGAAATACTGATAATAAGCCACTTGAAGTTTATTTATGAAGTTATTTACTCCAATGCAATTTTCCCATATAACTGCTCGATTGCAAGATTTATTTTATTTCCTCGTAAATGAAACAAGTTTAGATAGAAAAGTTTGATCCAAGCAGTTAGAATATTACAATATTATAGTTCCAGTTGTTTGTTGAACTTAACAATTTATAGATTTTGAATAGAGAATTTAACATACGTTTTGGATCAAAAGGATTTTTATTATTTATTTTTTAAATGCAACACGATCACTATGAGATCCTTTGTAAACCACCCACCTTATCGATCACTTGGATCGAAAACATTTGTAATCTCTAAGAGATTCAACACTATTTTTAAATAAATTGATGGTGGTAAGGTGTTAAAGCTTTGTTGGGGGATTTCTTTCAGTATGGTGATGACCAATCGTAAGCCAGAGATTTTGTATATAAGGGCTACCTTTGGAATGCAATTCAATTTGGAGGCGAAAACAATAGATTTCCAATTTCCAGGAAATATTGAAATTCTTTTGTTTTCAATCCTCCAGATTGAGCTGCTTTGACGTCACATGCAAGGGGTCTATCTTAGGTGAGTATACATAGAGGAGTGCAACTGTGAAGTGAAATGCTGCAATTCTCAAATGGCTTTCCGTTGTCATGCGCATGGCTTATCTGTGGAGAAAATATCAGAGAAATCGAAGGGCATATTTGGCGCCTCAAGAACGTTTATTCTATCCTAACTTACAGCTATTACAGTGATGCTTTTACCGAACCCCTTTCTTCTAATCCTATCGAAAATATTCCAGTTCCAGGCAAATTTTTGAGTGTAGGAAAATGATTTTGGATATAATGGTTTTATTTTAGAATTCCATAGAAAATTCGAGAAAATTCTCGAAAGAAAACACCATTACGTAAGGTGCTAAGAATAGACTTCGTACGAAATACGCCGAAGCGAACACGTGGTCTGTAGTCAGTTTGAGGGGAGCGCTGCCGTGAGAAACCGTTCTATTGTTCAAGATGGACGACGTTGACAAAATCCTCATAGCAAACCTGCATGCTCTTGGTTCCAGTGGACCTTTTCAAAGCTGGACCAACTATCTAGACGAGTTGGAAGAAGACAAGATTCTCATCGCGAAGCTGGATGTCAAGAACTACAACCCACATGAAATCTCTCTCAGAGTCCAAGATGGCAAGATAAAAGTCCACGGGAAACATCATTCTGAGGGAGAATTTGGCTACGATTCAAGGGAATTCCGCAGGAAATTTGATTTACCAGAAGGAGTTGATCCCTCAACCGTCTCTTCCCGAGTATCCCCTGGTGGCGTTCTCTACATTGAAGGGTACAAAACTCCACCCAAGGACGAAAGCGAGATGGCGGGTGATTTGGATGAGAAGAAGTTTAGTGTCAAGCTGGATGTGAGCAAATTTGCCCCAGAGGACATTTCTGTCAAAGTCCTAAACAACGAGCTGATGATCAGTGCAAGTCATGAGTCTGCATCTCAAGACCATTATACATCAAGGAGTTTCAAGCGGCATTTTGTTCTCCCCAGAGATGTTGACATGGATTCTGTCGTGTCAAAGTTGAACAAAGATGGACGACTTTGCATCGAAGCTCCAAGGAAAGCACTACCTGAACCCGCTGAAAGGCAACTCCCTATCACGATGGACTGATCAATGAAAAAACTTTCATTACATGTAAAAGAGTAAAAAAAGTGAAAAATTGAAGCTGTTTTTTTTCTTCCTTTTTTGAAAATTATCCATTCTTCATCCATTAGTTATTGAATTTTGTATGTGTTTGAACTTTGTTGAAAGCGTTCTATAAATTTGGCAATTAAAATCATACGTTTTGTTTTCATAACATTTATATATTTTCGATATTTTGTCTATCATTCTCCAAGGCTGAAAAGAACCCTATATTTTTTTCCTTTCCTTTTTTGGCTTGAAATACTACGTCCTCAGTAACGGTGTGTGTATTCATGGAGGGGGGGGGGGGGTAGTACGCAAAATAAAGGGAAAAAAGTGTCGGGGCGAGCTAAAATAAGAAAACATAAAAGACTCGTATGCAATCCCTATATTTCCCTATTACTGTAAAGCTGCACATGCCATCGTAATCATATTTACATATACGACATTTAATATTGCTACCACCGCGTCAGCATTGCCCGAGGCTATTCAAAAGCTGCTAAAAACTAATGCCATTAGGAGTCTGGTCTGGTTGTGCCATTACCCACTTTGGTATTCTATAATTGTTATATAGTTTGCTTTTAAGGAGTATGAAAAATTATTTCCTGTATATATAGTCATTCAATTAAGAAAATAAATTGAAAAAGCTTTCTTCTACATGCCCCTATATTTTCTTATTCTATTTATTTTATTCATTCATTCTCACTTTGGGGGAAAAAGCATCCCAAAAGAACTGTATAATATAAATTCAGAATCGATTCAGAATCCACATTAAACATTAAATAAATATTTTTGAATTTTTTTACTTTTACACCTCTGTCTCCCCTCCCTAGTGTTGAATTTTGTACCATTACGTAATAGTAAAGAATGATTGACGTAATAGGTAAAATAGTTTCCACCAATCAGATTTCAGTATGTTATTTTCCCGCTAAGTCACGTGACTTTACTCGATCAAAACAAAGAAGAACACACCGAGGTCGCACTTTTCTTCACACAAGATAACCTCAACTACCTCGTAATTCTTGCTCAAAAACACTACCTTTTACCTTAATTTTCATCCATTCGACCACGCCAGACGATGGGTAGGATCTTTCTTGATCATCCTGGAGGAACTAGGCTCTATTCTTGCGCTAATTGTGATACAGTCTTGACGAATCGCTCGGAGCTCATCTCTATGGTAGGACGAAAAAAATTATTGTAATATGACTTTTTAACAGTGTTTATATGTCCGTTCTGTATCCAGAAGATTAAACTTCGAAGTAGTTATAGGTTTAGTATTGACAGTTCCTGTCGTTATACGTTGTTTTGAGTTGTTGTTTTGTATAAATTTTGATATTTTTAGAAAGATTTTCGTCCTTTAATATCGAAGTTTACCAAGAGAAGATCCCTGAATCTATTATTATTCTGCATTCATTATCAGCGAATCTTTTCGTAGTTACGCTCAAAAATCTTCAAAATCTTTATGAGTTTAGGCTTCTTTCACCCTTCTTATTATCATAAAACTTAAATCTCGTAGTGTAAAAACAA
Organism: Anthopleura sola; assembly: GCA_023349425.1. Lineage (NCBI taxonomy): Eukaryota > Metazoa > Cnidaria > Anthozoa > Actiniaria > Actiniidae > Anthopleura > Anthopleura sola. The sequence goes on from JALHLI010000010.1 coordinate 1,183,894, forward strand.
TTACCACTCAAGCACGCATGAAATATTTTTTCTTGAAATTTTTTTTTACCATTTTTGTTCAGAACTGAAGGTCAAAATATTTGTTTTTATCAAAATGCTAATGAGAAAAAATTCACTCCCAACACAATAGAAACACGTCAGAAGCGTAACACGATAATAAATCATTTCGCTTTCGCCAAATTTCACATTGATATTTGTATTTTTACTAATACTTTATCACTAATATACTGTTTTAATATCAAACACTTCTGTGGGTTGAGTACCTGTGCAACTTATTTACAGATTTTATTTAAAAGAAAGCTTTGAATATTTATAAATGTCAATCTCTTAAACCATTAAGGCTTCTGTTTGATTGCCACGACCTGTGGTGTAATTTTTCCTGAATACTGGAAGTGGATTGTTCAAAATATCTTGTTTTGACAGGCCAATAGATTATTTTAATGGTATACCTACCTACAGTACATGTAGCTGTTGTAAACACCTTGATGCCCAATGATAAAGAGAATGAAATTTTTAATGATATATAACAGAAATAATTGGTTTAAATACTCTTAAAGATGAGATCTTCTGCAATGAATTTTGTAATGGGTGATAATTTTAGATCTAATTTTATTCTTTTTTAAAAGCAAACAAGGAACAATCATTCATTTTTACTGTTGTCTGACTTGTGCCAAAAATTCAACAGTGTTGTCAGACTACTAGCGACAGCTTTGACGTCAGGCATTATATATCTGTCCTGTCCTAATGCAGCTGAAGTATATCACTTGCCAGGGTTTTTAACTAATTATTTTCTTGTTCTGTGACAACAGAGATTCACAGGTTCCACAGGAAGAGCATTTTTATTTCACAAAGTGTAAGTATACAAGAGAATTGTCTTTAGAATGTTTATAATTTTTTGCAGCCTATATAGATATATATCTTTTTCTAGACAATGGAATTATTGAGATAAAGTCCTTTCAGCCCCTCCCCTTGGGCGTTGTTCCTTACCCACTCACCTTCTGCTGAAAATGAAACATTTTGTGTCATCAGTGTCGGCCTGACTTGTGAAGTCACCTTCTTCTAAAAATCATCTGCTTCTCTTTATTAGGGTGGATATGAATACCACACCATTAAAAAAACTTTTTTTGTTCAAAATAAAGTGAACATTTTATTAAATTGTTATTAATTTGATGAAATCTTTTGTGTTATCAGTGTCAACCTAACTCTAAGTGAAGTCCAGGACAGAGTAATGGTAAGATATAAAACATAAGAACAGCCGATTGAGGAAGGTCAGCATAGGTCAACTGGTTTCGGTCAACCAATAATATTTTACCATTGCATGCCTTTACTACTGCTTCCCAATAGAAAGGGTGTTCCAGGGGGTGTCTGTGGCTTAAGAGTTCCTTTTCCTATAATTTTAAGAAAATGTTGCTCTTAAGTAAGCAATTTAAGTTGATTTTTATGTAATTTTTTTGTTTATTAGCTTACTGGACGACACATGGTTAGAGATGTTTCTTGCAAGAACTGTGACACTAAGCTAGGTTGGATGTATGTGAGTATCATTCACTGTGCGTCCAAGAGACCACAGCTTTACTATCAGTAGCACCAGGGTACTGTCACATGCCGTTATCCTATTTCTAACACATTTATAAAATTTTAATAGGAATTTGCCACAGAAGAAAATCAGAGATACAAGGTAAATAAAATACTACCATCATGACAGTGATAAGTACATCTCTCCCCTCTCCCTAGAGATGGTATTGATTTAGTTCTCTGAACACACCTATCAAATTAGGAGGGGTATGTTTGTGGGCAGACCAAAAGATACCATCCACCAAGTCATGATCAGTCAAATCCCCCAACCCCTTTATTGAATCTATTGAATGTCAAGGTACCACCCATTGGAGTAGCCCATTTCCAGGTTGTCTATAAGGAAGGCTTTTACACATACAGTATCAGGCATTGCAGAGCTGGGGGGTTGCAGCCCCCCCCCCCCCCCCACTTTTTTCCTTTTTCCATACTAGTCTCTTACATTTTCCAATCTTAGCCCCCCCCCACTTTTTCCCATAAGTCTCTTATATAGCCCCCCCCCCCCCCACTTTTTCCCATAAGTCTCTTATATAGCCCCCCCCCCCACTTTTTAGGGTGCTCGGCGGTCCCTGAGTATTGCATTGAACCATATCATAGCCCTATCCCGATGCCACTCAAAACTACATGTTGGCAGAAAAAATTGAGACTCGTTATCTTTGTATTATTTTTATAAAGGAGGGTCGTGTCATCTTGGAAAGAGCTCTGGTGACAGAGAGTGAGGGGATAGAAGAAATTGGTGATTAAGACTACACATAGAGGCAAGATGAATCATTATTGTATCCTTATTGGATATGAACCAATAATATGCATGCATATATCAAATGTATATATTAATTATATATTAATAATTATAAGAAATTCTTTCAGCTGATAGAACAGTCATAATCATTCCCTTCATAAAGTATTCTTGTACCCTTCAGAGCTTGTGCTTTTTTTATCTCCAACAAGAAACAAGGCCTCTAAGCAAAATTGCTATGAATTCCTCATTTCTCCAGAGACTGAATGAAACACTTTCTCTGGTAGCAAGAATGCCATTAAATGTTAATATTGACATTGTATATAAAATGCTTGCTTTCAATTAAGCTTAAATTAACAAAACATGAACCTTGACAAAGGGATCAAAGTATTAATATCCATTATTCCCAGGAAAAATACCTTGAATTGTCTTCTTTCGTTATTAGGTATTATGTTGTAAATTTGAATTTCATATTTTTTTAATCCGCAATAGATGCACCATCACATGATGGCAGCCACGACGGGAGGCATGAACAATTGAATCTGGACTAACCTGGTTTAAATGAGAAAGAATTCAGTTTTCCAGGGGAAAAGGACTATTGTTGTACCTCCTGTCATGGCTGCTATCACATGATCATGCCTATTTTCATGTAATTTATTGGAGTTAGGTTACACAAACACCACTTCTGACTAAAAATTATTAATACTAGATTTGCACCATTTCCTACCACTCCCTGAAAACTTGTTACCCCCACTAAACAATATTGCACTAATGTAGGTTACCTTCAGGTCCTTTCCACTTGTCATCCTCAGGAACTCAGGGGTAGAATTCTGTCGCTCATTCCTCGCTACCAGAAGAAAAAAGCAACAAAATTTACCCCTGGGTTCCCTGAGGATACCCACTTGTCTGCTCATTAGGGATTGTAAATAAGAAATTGTAAATATTATGAAAATAATTATATTAATTAATGTAATCCTCTGGTTGCAATGAGCTGTTTTCATTTTCAATAAAATGTATTGAAAAATTTATAGGGAAAGTAAGTAACTTTATCTTATGTTTTTGCTCCAATTGAAAATTAACTTGATTCAAGTGAGGTTTGGCAGGCACAACTTTGATGTTAAGCTTGGAGCTGTCTGTGGTCAATATTGAGACGAATAGTGGTTGTTTCGCCTGCAAGTCATTTTGGCCACAATATGGATTCGCCTGAAGTAAGTCATTTCACCCAGACTCTTACTTAACCAAGTCATTCTTTAAATGGCCACTTAAGCCTTTAACAGATATTTTAAGGATGCAGCACCTTTTTTCAATCAATTGTCATTGTTATACATGTATTATTCGGGTGAATAAGAAACTACTACTGTAAAATCAACTCTGACATTTTAGACAGACTTTTGCCAAAGGTCTTTGACTCAATGATGATGAGGTCCAAACTATTTTTACAGTGCAGGCACTCCAAGTTTTTTTTGACATCTTTTCATTGTCCATTCAGAAACCAGATTCATAACTAGACTCTAGCATTATGTTTAGTTAGCTAACATAAACATAATGTCAGAGCCTTGTTGTGAATCTGGCTTCTGATTGGACAATAAAAAAGGTAAAAAAAACTTGTTCAGGGTTCGAGTGCCCACTTCTGTAACACTATTATAATCATCATTAAAATCAATTTATCTAGAAAAAGAAATGGTACCTTTAAATCCCCAGTGATGCGGCCAATCATTTCAACCAACCAACAGAAAAATATTTTTAGTAAAATATAATCTATTTGAAATTAATTCATAGATTTAAGATCTTCAACATGCAGAGGTTTTATTCCAATTTTTATTTGGTTTAGTTCTGTAAATGAATACAGTTTTCAACCGTTAATAATTAACATCAATACATTTCGTGTATTAACATTATAGTTGGTACATTAACATTCAGTATCTGCAGACATAGAGTCTTACGTCAAAGTAATGACAAATCAAGGTAAATTAGTTAAAGTCTAGGATACTTGAATCTAACAAGAAACTTCCTAGGATTAAATAATTGAATAGGGAAGAAAATCATTACAACTTAGAAACACAATTCTATCACTAATAATATTAGAGATTATTGAATCAAAGTAATAAATTAAAGTCAACTCACAAACCAAGTACTTCTTTCAACTGATATTTATTAATGTAACCGTTTTTGTTTTGATAGTTTTTGTCGGGTATGTAGTCTTTATTATTTTCTTTTTGCTTTTTCCTTTTTTTTTCGTTTCTTTTTCTATATGGATACATCAATGTATCGTGTGAATAATTCTAAAACTTTCAAGACTGCTGAAGTCATATTCCAAGCCATATTCGTTGGATTTTTGAATCATAAGAATGAAGCAATTCTATCATATTTTAACAATAATTAAGCTGATAGAATTTAGATTATCAATATACGGACATCTATGTTCAATCCCTAATTTTTGAAAAACTATTCTTGAGAATCAAACAAATATTCTACAATATGTCTGACTGAAAACTTTTTTTTCCAACTTTTTTTTTTTGAAATTAAGTGAAATTTTGACAGACATCAATTCTGTGTAGTAAAAAAAATCATTATTCATGAATAGCATAATACGAAGTATATATCATATGCATATCTATTATTGTGTAATTGCCAGCCAACACCTTGTTATTTGATAAACTCACAATATAAAATGAGTCCAATTAAAGGTAGTTCAGCTATCAATAATGACGCTAATGACAACATAAAGAAAGAAAAAATGTGCAGAAAATCAATATTGATCTCTGATAAGTATAAAAAAATATAAACAATTCAATATTCTTGTGCTTTCTGCTGTTTTGGCATACAGTTTCAATATTGCCATTATTTTGGCTTATGTATGAATTGATCCAGATGACACTCTTGGAAGAGAGAGACACTCATTTCAATGGATGAAAGTCTGCTTCAAATGAAGCCATTATATCACTTTGTTCGTTCATGTTAATCGTGCCAGCTTGCTGAAATACAGAAGAAGAAAAAATGTCAGTTAATTTGATAATGTTGATTTCCCTTGCCAAGCAAAGCAAGTTATATTTCAAAAGATTATGACAATTATTACCGGCCACCCCAACAACATACAGCCATTGGAAGCATATCAGTCAAGAAAATAAGTAAAACCACTGCATGGTATATACGTAGACATTAAGGCCGATTTACAGGATACAACTTTTGCCTGTGACTGTCACATACAATCTGCTTAAGCAATGCTTACAATACAAAATTAATACAATACAATGCGTCATCTAAATCAAGTCTACAACTTGCTCACAACTGCTGTCTGAGACAAGAAAAAAGTTGCACGCGTAGAGTTGATTTACATGAAGCAAGTTGTGTTGTAAGCGTGGCGTAAGCAGATTACATGCAACAGTTGTAAGCAAAAGTTGTACCATGCAATTTGAAAACAGATTTAGTAACTTACAGCTTCTCTTCTCCTTCTTTCAGCTTCTCGGGCACGATTACGGTCCATCTTCCTTCTTTCTTCTTGTTTGGCTTGTTCCTCTTGGTGCTGTAGTCTTGCTTTTTCTAAAGCTTCCTCTTCATCCCTTTCCCTAGTAATGTTCACAAAAAATTTTAAATAACTTTCAAATTTTTTTTAGCCATGAGAAGTCCTAATACTTTTTTCATAATTATTTTTTCCATACCTTTTCCGTTCTTCTGCTTGTCGTGCTCGTTCCGCCTCAACTTGTTCTCTTCTTTGCTGCCGCTGTTCTTCTTGTACTTTTAATGCTTTTTCCTTTTGAAAAATGGGACATTAATTTACTTCACATCAAACATTTCCCTGTATTTTGTGATCAAAATTAAATTCGTCTAGATTTATAGTTACTCAATACTGAAAAAAAAAAAAGCCTTAAAAATCAATTCTTAACACAAGTAATGCAAGTAAAGGCTGTCAGCCAACCTAAGTTTGGGCTTCATAGAAATCAAATAAATCCATATTAAGTTATTTACAAATCTATGGAGTGATGTTTGGTGTTGAGTAAATGATATCAGAGACTCCCTTAAAAATTCGTAAAAATATAACACTTCCCATCGGAATATCAAGAAAAAACTTTGACCAGGGTTTATTAGAACCTTAAAGATTATTTCAAGAAAGTTTCAACCAAATTAAATTTTGAGCAATTTTCGTATGAGTGTCTCCCTTTCACAAAAGTTCAAACAAATGCATTAATCACAAAATGTTGGTTCAGCTTACCCTCTCAGTCTTATCTTTGGCTTGTTGTTTAAACTTTTCAAAGCTGCTGGATGATGAGGGTGTTCTTGTTAAAGCTGGTGAAGCCGAGGCTGACAGACTAGACCAGGATGGGACATGGCGAATAGGTTTACTAACACTTTCCTACAAAAATATGACGAAAAAAGTCTAGGATAAATATTGCAATATCCACAGGAAAATATCATTGATAGTTTCACCAATCTCTTCCTTAACCCTATAATTCGAAATCTACCATTTTACTGCACATATTTCATAATTTTGATTACAGTATTTATCAATGTCCTACCTTTTTGTTTCCAGTGTCTTGCGGCTTTTGTCCTACAGAAGGAAATTGCAATATCTATTTAGATATTATAAAATAATAAAAATAAGGGCCGGTCATCACACAATGTCCAGTCAGAACTGGAACCTGTCTGGTCAAATCTTTGGCTTGTCAGTCATTTTGATCAGTAATGTTGAACCAGAAACAAGGAAAATTTAAAACTAATTTGGCCAGTCATCATGGCCAGTGACTGACCGGTTATTTTTTAGCTCTTATATTAGAAATATGGGCATAGATTTTTCGAGAGTTCCTCATAATTCCTTGTGATATTTCTAAGATATTAGAAAGGAAGGAAAGAAAGGAGGGGGAGAGAGCAAAAAAAGAGAGGAAAAGAGAGGGAGCGAAAAAAAAAGAAAGAAAAAAAATGGAAGAAAATGAAAGATAAAAGATTAGGAAAGAAGATGTAAGAACACCAAACTTAATGTTTCCTAAAAATATATCTAGTTACAAAATAAACAGAACAAAAATAAAGACAAACCTATTGTCGCTAATGATCCTGGAAGATCTCCAATGGAAAATGTCAGTCCAGTTCCACCTGAAGGCAGTCATTAAATTTAATTAATAATATTTCATTAATATTACTAATGCCCCAGACTATCATTACAATCCCCCTCCCTATCACTATACTGCCTCGGCACTGCCTGTGGGCACCTGTAAAAAGGATGATACATATTCCACAGCAAAATCCAGCAAGGAAGTTTGAGTCCAGTCAAATTTGAAAAACTCTCAGAAAACCTTGTAGTAACATAAAAATAAACAGAGGTTTCACTGCAGTCATGTCGTAGGGCACAAAAAAATGCAATATTTTAACATGCCAAGAGATTCCATTTTCCAAAGGCCATTTCAGGCACCCCAGCGCTATCAAACGTTTCTTTCTTTTTTATGTTGCAAATTAATTCAATTCTAACTCTGGTGCAAATAAACTATAGATTGCTTGTTGTGCCTCATGATCGCATAGCTGCTGTGAAACCCTCTATTTCACAGATTTTATATTGTGAAGACCAGTACCTGATTTAGATGCGCCAGGAGTAATTACTTTTGTATTAGTTGGTTTTATTGGGTCTTTATCTTTAACAGCACCTGGTACTACTGTACTGCTTACTGGGGTCATAACTGGAGCTGGGGGTTTGCTAACTGGAGTCGACACAACTGAAGCTACTGGTTTGGGTAGAGTCGCTGCTGTTGTCGTTACATTTTTAACAGCTGTAAACGTTGGAATGGTTGTCTTTGGCATCGGGGTAACTTTCAGTGTAGGTACAGCTGGCTTTGGAGCAGATACTGCTTTAGGAGTAGCCACTGTTTTGGGTACTTGGGGTACTTTGGGTACCTGGGGTGTCTTTGGCACTGACGCTGCTTTAACTGGTACTTCTGTTTTAACCACAGGTTTTGTCGTTGTATGAGGAGCCTGTTTCGGGGTACTAACTGGAGGGGTGGGTGTGGCTTGTACCTTTGTTACTTCCATTTGAGATTTGGGTGGAGCTTTTGTTTTCCCTGCAGCATTTGATTTTCGAGTATTTGGATGAGATGAAGTTGCTTTTTGGTTCTTGGGTTGAGGGTTGAGGTTCTTGGGTTGACTTGGGGGTAGGGTCGGTGGGATAATGGTAACTGTTTTTTCTGGTTTTACTGGTGCTACTGATACCAAGATAGCATAATGTTCATTACATCAATTGTAGTGGTCTACTACTTTATATAACCCCGTTACTTTTGAAGTATACCACTACATATAGTCAATACATTATTAATGTGAGGGTGGGAGGGTGGTGGTGGGTTGTAGCCTCAAAAATCAACCTTTATGATCAAGTGGAAACCCTTGCCCATTACAGACCATGTCATTCCCTTGAGTATCATTTCTTTGTTTGGATGCAAATAAACAATAAACAAATTATGGGCAAAACAAAAACCCAAACAGATGAAGAGGTATATTGAAAACCTCAACCTGGATAATTAAGAGGTATAGACCCCTTGCAGCAATCAGAATGCAGCTCAGTTTGGAGGACAAAATAGGTTCCAATTCTCAGGAGAAATCTTTTGTTCTGCCCTCCAAATTGAGCTGTTTTGAGGTCACGTACAAAGGGGTCTATGAATAGTAAATGGAATTGACCAGATATTTGGACACTGGCTTGGAACCACAACAACCAGAGAATGTATCTACATTGGTAGAGTGACCACAGAACTATGATAATTAATTAAAAGATTAACTGAAGGGAATTTGAACAACACATTTAGAGAATTTTGTAACAATCACAGAAATTAATGGCTGTTGTTAAAACTCCCCTAGCTAAGCCTTAGCAACAGACTGTCTACAACTTCTGCACACTATTTAAATGAATAAAGACAAACATACCATTTTGGGCATCAGTTTTGTTTGATTTTGCCAAAGCTTTAGTGGAGTGTCCAACACCAGCCTTAGTCTAAGGGGGTTACAAACAAAGTGTATGAGAAAACAGTACGAGACAGAGAAATACGTAAATAAAATCGGTAGAAGGAGGGGGGTATGAACAGGGGAACATGCATGTAGCAAACAGTAAAAGTTGCAGAGTCAGCTCCGTTACAATTGCACCTACGTCATTGCTATGGTGACAAAGCTATTTTTGATGTACATTTTTAAAGAAGCTTAGGAAGAACAATTATTGATCAAATTCACGATATGACGAAGCCAGTGCAAGTATAATTAATGGAACCGACAATTTATTTTTTAGCAACTTGAACTTTTACTGTTTGCAATAGAGGAGTGAAAAAGTCAAAAAAAAAAGTTGAAAAAAGCTGAATCTGTTTGCTTCAGGATATGAATTGTCATTCAAAATAATTGAGTGTAAAAGGTTTTTGAATGACCAGCTTTTTTCAGGGGTTAAGGAAACTTGGTTGTTTCCACAGATTCCTTAACATATTCAAATAAATGTTAAAAATGAAATAGCAATAAGTACCTTTGTACTGGGGGCAGTCTTGTGGCTTTTACCACCAGACTCTGCCAAACACAAGGAAACCACATTAGATGAAACCCTCCAACATAGTGGGTCACTCACACCTAGGAGGAATAACTGGGAAAACAAGCTAGCTGTACTAACAGGTGGGGATCTACTGGGGAACTGTTACCCGATCAAGAATCAGAGGTAAAAAAAAAAAAAAAGAAAAAAATCTTATGAGACAAAAAACATCTTTACAATGTTTATTTTTTTAATAATTTAGAACTTTACAATGAAAAGTTTATACATTATCAAATGAGTTATCAGTTCATCTATTGATCAATCAGTCATTCTGTAGCTTCCAAGGAACAAGCTGGTATTACAAGTTGTGACATTACGGAACAGCAAATGTTTAAATCACAACTCAACATTTTTTTACTTTTGTTAAAATTTACACTACCATGAACTATTAAAATTATGACCAACCAGCTGCTAAATGAACGGCATTTTACAACTACAATAATATATATATACCATACACCTAAGAATATAACTAGCAATATTATTATCCTAATTAAAAACTTGGCCAATAGCCTTAAGATTCTTTATACAGGCTTTTATCTTTATTGTAGCACCAGCGTGCTGAACAGAGGGAAACATTTGCAAGGGGGAGGGGTGGCAAGGGAGTATGGAAAAAGAAGTCCTTTCGTCGGAATCCAAACGTGAGTAATCTGATTTTAGGATTAAGATTGAACATGTATAATGATAAACAGCGGAACATGAATCAATATTTTGTTGAAATGGACACATCAACTATTCAATAATTGTCTGGTTTGATATATTTCATGACGCAAAAAAGTTCTGAAATCCCTAATACTAGCTTAATTTGTCCTAACATCCATCCATCCTGAATATATCTCCAGCACAAATGACTAGATAACATCTTTGAAATTTATCATATACACTATATCAATAATTATGAGTATTTTTTATTTTTTGGGTAAACAGCAGTGCCCTTATGAGTGGAGAACTGGTCAGAGAAACTTGTACTTGTTGAAGAAATACAGACAATATTTTTTGTAGAGTATTTTTATTACCAAAACATGAGCGGCATTTTTGAATGAAGTGAGTCAGCTCAGTTTTTAAAGGAAATAACAATCAGAGTCAAAATGGCCTGCATTTTTACTCAGGGATTTCTAACAGCATGAGAGAGAAAGAGATAGTTTTTTAATTGTGCTGGTGCACACATATCTTCTGGTCATAGTTCACTACCTGATTCAGAATCAGAGCTGCTTTCCGAGCTTGAAGAGCCAGAGCTCGAGGATGAGCCAGAGCTACTGCTTGACCCAGATCCACTGCTGCTGCTCTCACTCAAGCGAGACGGCCTTGGTTCGCTTCCCACAACATCTATTATTCTCTGTTCTGAGTGATGGGAATCTGAAATACAATTGAGTCAATAATTATATACCTTGAGCTTGATAGCTACTGGACTATTTCAAGTGAATGTCCATTGAATGTCCCTTCTGCACATATGGGTAAGAAACTTTCTTTAATGGGATGGGTGGGGAGAGTGCTTTCACTTTACAGAGCAAGCTAACTGACTTGTTTACTAGCTAACTGACTTGTTTAGCCTGATGATTATTTCAGTAAGCATGTACTAAATTAAGTTCTTTAATTAATTTAATGTTAATTACTTTGTACAAAAATAGTACTAAATAAATCATTGTCATTGCAAGCAGCCCCAAGACTGCTGCAAGTTTAGCATCAATTGACCCCAAGAAAACATAGACGTCCCCTAAAGATACACCAAGAAAATATTCTATGATCACCACCATAATAAAGATTTTGATTAATTTGTTTTTTGCTTAACATATTGATCAAGTTTGGTCATTACTACTGATATAAATGTTATCTGTTAACTTAAGCCTCGTTCATGCTAGCGACGCAAGCATAAGCATGACAACATATGCAAGTGCAGATAGTCTTTTATGGTTAGATAGGTAACCTCTTTATATTCTGACAGAACAAAACATTCAGTCATCCTTAATGTACTATCTGCCCTTGCTTATGTCGTTATGCTTATGCTTGCATCGCTAGTGTGAACAAGGATTTAATATCAGTATCATGAAATAATGTATATTAATAACGCACCTTTCTTTTGTTGTTTCTTCTGCGCCGGTGCTCCAATTTTTCCACTGACATCCTTGAAAGAAAAGCATGCAAATCTCACCATCAATTCTGTAGTGCAGTTGTGGTCAGTATGGATTGCAATACATCTCATAAAACATACATCAAATTTACTAAATAATAATAATAAGATACCTGTAGCCTTTTTTCTAATTCTTCTTTTTTCCTTGCTTGTTCTTGTTCTCTTTCCTCTGCGTTCTTGGGTTTTTTAGAAGGTGCTTTGTTTTTCTCTCGCAAGCAGGACTGGACATACCGTTCCAGTTCTCGTAATGTTGCCGGTTTTAATGTTTCAAAGTCTATTTCTATTTCATCTGGGTTTGTGTCACCCAAACCTGGTTCTCTTGACTGTATAATGTGTACTACTTTACCGAGCTTGCCCCCTGAAATAAAATAATTTAATAGGTAAGAATGAAATTAAGCAAGACTATACAATAAAAAAAAACAATCAACAGGTTTTACTAAAAAAGTTCAACACTTTTTAAGGACATTTTTTGACTTTTCAAGGAGTTCCTTAAGGTCCGTTTACACTAGCAAATTTATTGCGCAACTTGAGCGGCGATTGCAATGGCGATGTTATTGTAACCCAAATCGCAGCGTGTTGCACTAAATTTCGATCGTGTGAATCGCCAAAGAATTGCCGCTCAAGTCGCACAGCAAAGCTAGCGTAAACAGGCCTTTACACAATATTGATACTTGAAATAAGGGGATTTGGTAGCTAAAAATATTCAAGAAGTTGAACATATAATCAAGGAAATTTTAGGACTTTCCAAGAAGAAAACTTTGAATTTTGACATTAAAGAACTTTTCAAGGACTATTTTTTATTTAATCAATTGCCAAGGGCAGGTGATAAACAATAGAACATTAAGTCCCCTACAAGGCGTATCACCCAGTGTCTGTTAAACCCTGATAATAGATATAACATGATGGAAGAAAGTTGTTTCTTACCTGGTAGTTTATTGATGTTCAGACTAAGTTCTCTCTTTTCATCATAATCCATAGCTTTAGAGTTATCTTCTTCATCACTATCAGCTTCATATGTCTTTTTCTTGGCAGCCAATCTTTAAAAAAAAAAAAATTTCCAATATCTAAGAAAATGCTAACAAAAAATTTCTATCCAACTACCCAAAGGGAAGAGTAGAATATCTCATTTTATTTTATTAACTTTGCCAAAAAAGATAAATGTCACAATAACAAAAGAAGTTTAGCAAAAATGATGACCACAACAGCGCAACCAATTACTTTGGGTGAGCCCAAACATTTGGGCAAGGGGCAATAATCTTGATATGAAATCCCAAAACTTTCACGGATTCCCAGGAAACAAGGGGAGAATCCATCTAGTATAAATCTTCTTATTACAAAATACTTACTTGCTCTTTGCTGATCGTTTTGAAGCTGATTGTTTCTTGGTAGATTTTTCAGCTTTTACTGTAGTCGTCGTCGCTGGTTTTTCTGGCTTCTTTGGCTTGTGTGCTGGTTTGGGCTTGACATGCTCCTTTTTTGGTTTCTTTACTGGTTCTTTCTTTTTCTTTGGGAGGATAACCTTTTCTCCTGTTAGCTTGCTAAGCTGTTCATGCACAGATATAAGCTGCAAGAACAAATAACAAAATAAGCAAAATGTGATAGACATGCCAATAAACAAATGAAACAATTTATAAAATCAATTTTTCTGTGATCAGATTTTTAAATTCTGAGATATTCCAGCTAATTTGCTGAGCTTATGGAACATAGCAACGGTAACTAATGGGAGTCACAACCATGAATAGTCCAATACCTGTTGTTGTAATTGTGTTAGTTTATCCTCCCTCTCAGCCTCACTATCATTAGACTCAGATGATGTTTCTTCAGAAGATTCTGGTTGTTCAGGTTCTTCTGTTGGAGCTGTTTCAGAAGGAGGACTCGGAATAGGCTGTTCTGGTTCCTCTGGCATCTTTGCATACTTCATTTCAAAAACATCCTGAAATATCATGTCAATATCAGTCAGAATATAGATAATGAGAATTAACAGTGGAATCCACAGAGTGGCTCTTACTCCACTGCATTCCAATTGGAATTTAGAAGTTGATTTTTGAGGAGGGAGGAAAAACCGGAGAACCCGGAGAAACCCTTGAAGCACAGGAGAACCAACAAACAACTCTACTCACATACGACACCGAGCCCAGTGGGGCTCGAACTCGGGTCGCCTTGGTGAGAGGCAAGCGCTCTCACCGCTCTGCACCCGTGCTTCCCTATATAGCTTGGGATTGAAGTACAGTATTACAGTCAGGGGAAAATTTAAAACTAAGTAAAGAGAGACAGACAGACAGATTTTAATTCATGCAGAAGGGATAATAGTAGCATTCACTACACAGATTGTGAAAATATCTGGATGTGCAATAGTAGCAGATGTTTTCAACAATCAAATTATCCATTGGTCAAGTTTACTGCTGGGAAAATTTACAGCAAAATGAACATACAATACAGTAAGACATACCTGGAGCTGTCTTGCCATCTTGACCACATCATGATCAGGAGGGTTGTATCGATAACAATTACTAAACATTAAGCGAACGGAAGCAGCAAATTCTGATGGCGTTTTAAATTCCCTGTTGTCCATTTTTTCCTGGAATTTTACAAAGACCCATAATTTAGAAAAGCTTACCTTTGCATTAAGGAATAAAAAACAGTTTTCCATGTATTATACTCTGATAAAGACACGCGGGATGTGGAGAGAACACGAGAGAAGCGTAGGAAACCACGATGCGTAGCGGAGTGGTTTCCAGCTTCTCAAGTGTTCTCTCCACATCCCAAGTGTCTTTATCAGAGTATAATACACGGAAAACTGTTTTTTTATTGCTTTTATAAAATAACTAGCGCTCAAATGCTTTTAAGAAGCAGAGAGAGAGAGAGAAAAATGACATGAGCATGTATTATGCTCTCATAAAAAATGGGTTTTTGACCAATCAGAGCGCGCGTAATATCAAAGTTATTTTATAATGCATTATATTTATTCCTATCAATAAGCATAGCACTTTGACTTTAGCAAGAAGTATTTATACTAAAACCAACTCTCCTTCTTCTCAACTCTCAATAGGACTGTGATGTATTACCTTTAGTTCTGCCATAGAAACCGGCTGCTTAATGATATCATGATAGTCATGCAGACCAAGGGCATCTGCATCAACAGGCTTATAAAAGGGCCAAGCATATGCCTAGATATCATAGAAAAAAATAAGTCATAAATGATCACTGATAAATGCCTTTACACTATAGCTACCACCTTAATGGAAAATGACAAACAAAAACTCTGCTCACTTTACCCCCAGCCATACAAATGTCTATAATTTAATCATTCTATAGTTGAAGAAACATCTAGTTCATAATGATCCAGATACCAACTTACAAAACTACACTCGACATGGTCTGTAAATTTGTCAATTTTCAACTTAAGTTTTCTCGGCTGATATAACACCTGACATAACGAATCTTTGCAGGGTTACTAAAGTAAAGGTGCTCTTTCTAGTACTGGTATAGATTCTTAACTCAGTTCAATTTAACTTATTTAAATTTGCTGCCACCATTTTTGAGAAAAGGTCTATTACATTAATTTTGAACCCTATTAATATGACCACCCCAAGGATAAAACAAAGCATCCTTATTTAAAGATTTCAATTTTAAAAAGATAAATTGTGGAGTAGAATCGCATTATAGGGGCAAAAAGTAGTAACTAGTAACTATGTGATAATGGCAACATTTCTAGGAATTTCTAAAAGTTATCATAATTAGTTTGATATTACGGTACTTACATAATGCTTTTTGGAAAACATGTCTTTTAGAATGGAGTTACAATACTTTAGCTGCTCTGAAAGTGCTTTCTTTTTTCCCCTTGACTGAAAAATACAATCAATAAATACAAATTAAAATGCTGCTCTGACAAATGTTTTTCTTTGTGTATTGTATAATCATTTGAAAGTTTTTCTCAACATGCCCTTTTTTCCTTCCTTACTTCTCAACACCATCCAACAAGATCATCATCAGGGCTCATAAAAACGGCCTGTCAGCAGTCAATGTCAGGCCAAATTTAGTACTTGACCGGTCAAATATGGTTTTGAACGGACATGTTGACTGGCCAAATTTGAAAAAAATAAAATAAGATATCATACATGGGACATCTTGACTGGCATATGACTGGCCGTTATTTTGAGCCCTGGACTTACAATTACAGCACAACATGCAAAAGTATGACCACATTAACTGTACTTGCATACTTTTATGCACTGGCTTGGTTTGGCAGTTAATTTATGATGCTCTTCTCTAACCTGGCTAGGTGCTTCAGGGAGATCTCTGTTGGGTTTCTTGACTGTTCTTGTCGATTCCCGTCGAGCTGGCACTTTTGCTGCTTTAGGGGCTGACAATACAGATTCAATATCCCCTATTGGTGTGGTTGGCGTTGTAGTATCTGCCTTGCGTTTTACCCCTTTCTTGATCTGGAGATATGAGAAGAATATCAATATTACAGGTATTATCAACAATAAATAATTGCTATTTAATATAATAAAGTAAAAATGATTTAATATTTTAATGATAAAATGCAACCTCTGAACTGTTATTTTCATAAAAATCCAGGAAAATCTTAAACTTTATCCTAGTTAGCAAAATCTCAAATGTCAAAGTTTTGGACCTCAAACATTGAAAATCCACCCCCAATTTTCCTTTCAAATTTATTCCCTTATATAAAATCAATGGGACTTAAGGAGTCAAGTGTAACATTTGCATGCTATAATACCTTGGACGTAGCAATAGACGGTGGTCCAGGCATTACCGGTGCTGGTGTGACTGATGGTGTAGGGAGTGCCGTTGTTGTTGCTTCTACTGGAGTAGGCAGTGCAGTAGTAGCTGTTACCATGGGAGGGAGGGTGGTAATTGTTGCTGGTTGAGGAACAATGGTCATTGGAGTACTGTCAGGCACAACTGAAAAAATCAATAGTAAATTTTAGGGTCAAGAGTACTCTAGGTTTCTTATTTTTAGTTAGTTTTCTAACTCGACTTTTACCTGTCGTCGGCACAAGCAATTCAGGTTTTGGCCCTGGTTTTCTGCCTTTCTTTCCTCCAGGTCCTCCTATTCCATCTCCTTTTCTTTTTGGTCCGAATAATATTTCTTTTTCCTATTCAAAAAAATATCAAAAATTAGTTCCCTGAAATTTTTTCCTGAATGTTATCTCCTTAATTTCAAAAACCTATGAATCTAGTTCAGCCTAGAGGAACAAAACAATTAGAACGAACTGAAAGAATTACAAACTTGTGATACTGTTAGTTTTTAAAAAGAAAAATTAGTGGTTTCAAAAATTCTAAAAACTAGAAACTTTTTTCAAGTATCTTGAGGAGAAATCAACAGTTGTTTTATTCTGTATTCCTGGGGTTTTTTAACTTAAAGTTGTTTCAAGACTATCATTTATAATCAGAGTATAATAGGATGCAAAATGTGCTATAATATCAATTGTCAAATAAACATCACAAACACATTGTTTATTGGAAAAAGCCTTCTCGTAGTTGAGTTATATTTTGGAGAGAATTTTGAAACATAACCTGATGTATGTAATAAATTCACCTACCTCAGGAGGCATTGCCCCTAATTTTTGTTTAAATACTTTTTCCATTGTCTGACACATTAAAGTTATATCCTGGGAATTACACGATAAAAAAAAGCGTTAATATATAGGCATGATATCATCATGAAAACGGGGATACAAGATCTAGAAAAAGATGCCTGTTCCATTACATAACCAAAATGTAAACAGACTTCTTTAGAGGTGTGCATCCTGGCACACTTCTCCTGGGACCAATAACTGAACATTCATTAGTGCCAACGGCTCGTGCAAATGACAGGTTGATATCAAAATATGTTGTATGTGTAACAACGTTCATTATATAAGAATATATACTTTACTGTATGTTTTATTCAAAAGTCTATCAACGACAAAACAAGACAATGAACAATTATTTCAACTTCCTTGTATTTTTTTTCCTAGTTTGACCCTATTCAAGGGCAATCGAAAATAAATCTTCATGAATAGTCATATTTTAACTTTGGAAAAAATATTTTGATGTTTTATAGTAAATACAATTATTTCTATAAGATTGATTTTAAATGTCTCATAAAGCCTCAAGTTGTCCTATTAATTTTTCCAACATTTGTAAAGACGTTAGAGACAATTTGAAATCAATTTAATAAATAATGTGTATAAGACATTCAATTCATTCACAACACATGCTTTCGACATGAAGATTGTCTGTCATATCAATAAAAATACAGCAAATTTATAAGATTTTTACAGCAATCTAATAAGATTTTATTAAAAATAATTTTTAAGGTTTATTCATAAGCCATTGTTGTGTTCTAAAACGGAAGTAGAGAATACATTTTTTCTCTAAATTCTATTTCAGCGACATTCGCTTCCTCACTCGTGTTACCAAAAGAAAATCCACTTTAAGACTTTCATAATCGTTGTATTACTGGTTTAGTAGTTTGTCTGCAGATTGCAATACACTAGATCTAGATTATTTGGTAAAAATCGTTTTTGTACACGTGCATCAGCTAGTGATCTGATATTCCGAGAGAATACGATTCTCTTCATATACAGCTTGAGTAACATCAAGCTCAGAGTCTACCACTACACGTGAACACAAACAAAATTTCATTCTACCACGAAGAGTAATACTCACATCTCCTGGTTTGTTATATCGATAGCAGTTTTCAAACATCAGATTGAAATCCTCAATACACTCTTTGGAACCATTATAATCAAAATTTTCAAGCTTCTTTTTGATGGTTCCAAGATCCATGGGCTTCTTTATGATGCTGTAGTAGTCCTAATCAAGATCATAACAAATCTATAAGTCCCTTGACAACTATACTAAACAAACAGAAGCTTGCTAGAATAAAAATTGAACGATCTAGCTGGAAATTTCTGTGCACTAACCGGTAAATTGAGCTTTACAGCATCTACAGGTTCGCGGAAAGGCCAAGCGTATTGATGTCTCCATATTCCCTTCATGACCGTTTTCTGTAAATATTGAAGTTGGTTTGTCGTTCTTTGGCTCTTTAGTGCTGGCTGTTGTGGTGTAGATGAGGTTGGTTGAGCCATACCTCGCTAAATAAACCAAACAAAATCGAAATCAGATTCAGCACTAGCTGCAAAGACTGAAAACTGAAGCGATTACTAATTCAATAATCGTAAAGGCAAAGCACTTCAGAGAAGCGAAGTGAAGTTCAACTATTCTGACAGATTCAAATCGACCAAACCAACATTATTTACCAGTGTAGGCTGCTCAAAATCGTCGTATTTGTGAGAGAGTCTTCTTGGGCGTTTTTCGTACCCCTCGGGGCTTGACAAGGGCCTTATTCCATTCACTGAATCGGCGACTCCATATTCACTGTGAAGACCAGACTGCTGTACTGCCTCACCAGGCCTGCGATGATGCAACACATTTTGATAAATTTCCACTTTATAACAACATTCCAATTCACCAAACTACTACCAAAACACGGAAAATCACTTTATTTATCTGTTGTGACAAAAATTTCCAAGTATCTCTTGCGCGATTGCGAGAAAAACGACGGCGTTTGCTCAACGACATCTTAACACAGCCAACGCCATTTTGGCGGTTGCATCTTCCAACCTATCACGCACAAATTATCCAAGATATAGTAACTTCAGACGAAAAAGAAGCATACCATACCCTTTGTAAATGCGTGTGATGGAATTCTGGAAATTTTCCGACGTCGGATGGTCTAGCGTGTCCATCCACGACGAGAGATTCAACATAAATTTTGACAGTCTTTTCTTGGCTCTTGTTCGTCCAGCGAACGAACAAACAGCCGCCCTTTTGAGCTTTAGTTGGACCCCCAGCAAACAACGAGGCCCGACACGTCACTACCTTGATCACGTGCCTACCGTCAGCGCGCCAAAAACCTGACGCATCAAAAATACACGCCGACGACTTCCATATATGGCATACGCTTCCTTTCGGATGACTCCGAAGTCCAACGTAATGCTCCGAATTTCTTCCGAATGACGCCGAATATGAAATTCTGCAAAATTCAGCACGATTTTTATTTGTTTTTAGCGAAAAACATGAAATGTTGTCATTTTAATGTAATTTCTCAAAAAAATCTTCAAAAACCGCAGAAAATTTGAAATTTAAGATAACCTTTTGGTTCTGCGGTTTTTCTAGAATCATATTTAATTTAGCCGAAAAATATTAGTTTTTGCACAGACAAATGTGGAAGTAAAAGTCAGGCAAATTTGCAAGCTATCTTCATTTCAAAAGCTAAAATCACTTTTTCAGATATTTTTAATCAAAATTTATTAAGTTAGAAGTTAAAAGCAAATGCAAAATGTCTCGTGTTTGATGTCGGAAACCGAAAAGGAAAAAGGTCAACAAACTACACGCAGATATCGATACAGGAAATTCCGGGACTGATCACAAAGGGCACTTTCTACCCCACGTGAACACGGCTCCATTCAAGCATGTTGTCGTAAACAAATGCCTGTGCTCACATGACAGAAAACCCAGTTTGTGTATTCCGAAAAAGCCAAGAGCGCCTGAAGTTTTGTGCTCTAAAACTTTTCGCCGATACTAGAAGCCAATTTCATGCTTCGAATGAAATACAAATTTGGGGTTCCTGTGCTTTGACAACAGGGCTTTCGAAATTGCGAAAGCTCAAAAACTGATTTAATATTTTCACTTTTACTCGTGCTTATCATGCTGGGTTTTTTTTAAATTTTAGTACAATATTTTTCCTTTGCATTTTTCCTTTTAAAATTCTAATATATTTTATGACGTTTTTGGAACCGTTTGTGTTCGAGAAAGCATGCTGTTCAAGAAAGAATGTACGTGATTATTATTTATTTTACCGGCCATATTCAGAATAAGACGTGTCAGGATACACGAAGGACTATAACAGTCACATTTAAATATCACTTGTGTCTATCCAAAAATAATTTATCAGTTGTACTTGTAAGATAATCATGACAGTACATCCGCCGGGATTTGACAGTATGTCCTTCTTTTATCTTAACTTTTTATTTTACTTTAACTTTAACTATAACTTTATCTTCTTGCTTTCGCTTTTCATACAGTTTTTGGCCTTACTGCCCCCACCCCAGATCCTTCGGCTGTGACACAGAAATCACAACCGCCGCCTTCTGAAACTAAACGGAGACCAGGAAGGGTACGTAAGGTCCAGGGGTCTTGCGTTTGAGTTTCTTGGTCTTGTGTTTGCGCTACTGTATTCACGCGTAAGTTTGCTTGTGTTTGCGTTTGCATTTGCGTTTTCTCCGGTTCAAACGCAAACGGAAGTGCAAGAGAGGTCTTTGACAGGGAATTTTTGAAGATTAAACATTTTTATGTTTCGCGCCGCAAAAGTTATCATCGTAGCCTCGTTATGATGTACTTGGTCACGGCATCTCGGAAATGGGCTATCCAGGTCCTTTCCGCTTCTTTCAACCAGCTCTATCCCTAGTACTAGTTCCTCCCTCCCCCCCCCCCCCCCCCCCCCCACTACCACCACCTCCAACAACAACATCAAACACAAACAACGACCATAAAAATGAACGGAAACATATATACTTCTTTCGAATTAGCAATTTTATTCTTTTGTGTGAAAACGAACTCAAAATCAAAGAGTAAGTCAATAATAATTAATCTTAGTTTGTAAGGCATAATCAGTCTGAAACATATGTACATTGAAGGATGAAGAGGAAGCGAGCGAGCGAGCGAGCGGCGCTGTTCTTGAATTAGTGCGATATAAATAGACGTACTTGGTACCGAATGGAATGAAATACTTATCTAGAGTACTTTAAATAAACTGTTACTGTATACGAATTCTATAGAAAATATCAGGCATTATCAGTGAATCAGATGAAAGCAACAGGATTTGAACCTTGAAACTATACAACTAAAACATCTGTTATCGCATTTGAGTTCACGGTTCAGAGGAATTACAAAAGCGAGGCCTTTTTGGCCAGAATTCTGGGAATAAATATTAGACATTAGGGGGTCTGGGTTCGAATTTCGACCGCAAAGCATCTATGGATTGTTTGATGATTTTATTCTTCAAAATTCCATGGATGCTTTGCGGGCGCAATCAAAACCCAGGCTTCTGCTCAATAATAAAAATATAATGTTGAAACCAAAATAAAAAAAAATTGCAAGTCGCTCAAGAATCGTGAATTTTCTCAAACGAAACAACAGCAGAAATTGAGAAAATGAAAAATGAATGAAATTATGACCAGCAACTTTCTTGAATAAATTAGAGTTTGAAGGAAAGCAACTTGAGCCTGCCTCAAAAGAAGTTATCTTGAATAAAAATGGTTTCGTGAAAAGTGATTCACTGATAATTTTCAAGCAAATATTATATTATGATAATCTTATAAATACTTTTGCAAAACTATGTAACAACAAAATTGGTCGAATAAATGTATTTGTCTTAATGAATTTTCGAATTATTATTGTTTTTCTGTGCTTATTAAAAACACCATCCTATCTAATAGTATATTAACAAAAGGTAGTTTCCAGGCCTTTCTCGTGATGCAACGGGAGGAATGCAACGCGAAAAGGACTCTGGGTACTGTATTTAGAAAGCAGAATCCTCAAGAGCATGTACTTTGGAAATAATAATATAGTAAGTTAGTTAGTTAGTTAGTTAACCTAGTCAATCCTAATATGCTTGGTGCTTGATATAGATAATAGTAGTGAGTCTGCCTTTTTTGGTTTTATCTAAGGAGTGAGCTGCCTTGTATATTGTTAGCAGACGATACTACCAACATACTTCAATGAATGTTTTTCAAAACTGCAATGTAGTTTTTTTTTGTGCAGAAGAACCGAATGTTTCATAATTAATCTCGTTAATAATTTCTTTAAAATCTAATAATAATGGGATAATAAAAAAGCAATATTATTTTATCACATTTTTCATGTAACTTATTTACCATTGAATGTCATGCGAAACTCATTCAATGGATGTTTGTGGAAATATCTCCAAAATCCTCGAGAGCGAATTCTAAAAATCTACTTGTTTTTGTGCAATATTTGATTAAAAAACACAGTCAATCGGAGGACGATCCGTGGTCGCATCCAATCCTGCTTTGTATAAGCCTCCAATGAATTTGATACAATCTTCTTTGAGAATAACCTCCAAAGTTCCTTACATTTTTCCCGCCATAAGTTGATGATGTAATCAATTCTCGGTTCAAGCAGCGACCAATCAAATCAATCATCTCCAAATAAGCGTAGTTAGCATTTCAATTACCTATTCACTATAAAATAAAACGTTGGCAAACCCTTGATCACACAAGCCAGAAATCTCTCCTCTTGAGTACCAAGTCCCAATCCGGAAACAACTCATTCCAAAACCGTTGCCATGGTGATGATGACGTTTACAATATTGATTGACGTATAAGCTCTTGAAGCTACATTATGCTTTTAACGTCAAAATCACTGAATATTTTATTGGTTTCACGACCAATGTGGTAGTTTTTCCAGTAGAAAATGTCTTTTACTTGTTCTATGAATTTGTAACAAGTCAACGACACTTGTTTTTCATGTCGCCAAGTTGTACTTCACTCCTTTAATACTTGTAAAGAATCTCTCACGCACCGCAGTGAGATTTCAATAGTCGTAGTCATTAGATGTGAAGACAAGACACAAAACATGGTTTTTCCACAAGAGGAAAACTCCAAAATTTCAATTTTCAATTATAGTTTATCCTAGCACCAATCGTCGTCCTCTCCTGTATCCTCTAGTCCATATATAGCATACGGGCTTTGGCCACTTCGAATCGCCATTGCTATGTGTTGATTCATATTCGGTTGATAACCATTTTCCAATACGCTATCTCCCCGGTTATCCGGCATTCCTAGTCCTTTTCCCGTAAGAGACAGTTGTGAGCCTGTACGATATTGTCCCGGTCCCTGCTGCATGGGTGGCTGAGGCAACTGTCGCCTCTGCGGTGTACGGGATACAATAGCCGTAGTAACCGCGGGACCCCGGCCATCGTTGAGTGATGTTGTTGACTGACGAGTTGGTGGTGTTTGCTGCGCGTTGTATCGGGGGCGACCCATATATTCCTGAAATTGAAGAACAGTTATAAGTTTTATTTCTCTTTTGCATATCTTTTGATCAAATATGACGTTATTCGCCGCCACGTTGCCCTCCCAATGTTACTTCCATCATCCTTTGCAACACGAGTCACTGCCAGCCTTTCTTGGAAAGTCGGATAGCAGAATAAGCATGGCTATTGATAACCGCACTCCCCCCAGATTTATTCCCCCACCCTTACAGTCTCGTGCCCAGATTTCCTCGGACAGACGAGACCGAGAAGCTCTGGGTACGAGACTGCCATCATCCTAGAAATGCCCGCATGCGCAAAGGGACAATAATTCCATTCTAGCTGTGGATGATGTTTACCTGTGGTATTCCTTGTTGGTTGACTCCCTGTGTTGATGGTGTACGGTACATTGTTGGTCCATCTGGTATAGACGCCCTAATGTCCTGCATGTAAATTGGCTGCAAAAACCAGACAACATGGAGGTCAGTACTACCACTAATGATTGAGGGGAGATTCAAGAGGGAATAAGGGAGCTCCCTTGTCCCGGATAGGAGAGGTTTCTGACCCGGGGCCCGGTTGGGGATGGAGGTACGTTTCTTAGCTAAAGGTAGTAGACTCCTGTTCTATCCCCATGGACTCGAATTTCGGGCGAATTATGCGATGTGCACTTTTTTTATACTGGTCATTATAAAATGGGGGGAAATGGTCCCCTGGTGATGGTAATGCGTGACGGTGACGGTGGCGCAGCAGTATTGCGTGACAAATCTCGATATTTTTGCAAGCAGAACCGATGGCGCACAGATCAAATGGAAGATAGGCTATGTTGCGCAACAAACTTCATGACGTGTTTTCTTGAAGGCGTACAAAAAGCGCAATCTGAAGTTCGACAGTGCGTGCGTGTAAATCCAGCAGCGTACAAATTGTATTGTATGACTCCTTGCTGATCAGCGTTATCACTTTGTGGCATATAAGCTTTCAACTGATGACAAAACTCATTGCAAGTTTGCGCGCTGCAATCTTTGCATGATTCACTGCATAAAATGATGGCACCAAAGCGGTATTCAGTTATAAGAAGATCGTGGACTGCTTCCTCGTGGAACTCGTGGAACCCTGGTGGACTTAACGTTGACAATCACGATGAAAAAGATATTGAAAAACAGAGAACACACGACACAAGAGAAGACAAATAACAAGGAGAGAGATAGAGGAAACGGTGACAGACGAGTGCAATAGATTCAGATACTGAGCATGCGCAAAGAGAGCCAATGAAATGGCAGTGCGTAAAAAAGCAGATGTAATGGTGAGTGATGGTTTTATGTTCAAATTTTAAGTTTAAATCTGTTTAGATATTTTAAAACTATTTTATCAATTTAAAATTGAAACAATTTTTTAGAAGAATTTTTATCATACTATTTTAGTTTTTGCTGTTTTTCCTTTTCAGACCACGTGTTATTCCCTAGAGAATAATATTAGTTGAGTCTCGTCCATATTAATGTATCCTTTTAAGAGATTTGGAATAATACTCAAGGGAATGACATGTGGTCTGAAATGCGACAACAGTGACTAGTCAATTCACCATTCCCCTTATCACGTCTTGATATCACTACCACCAGAATCCTCTTCGAATTCTTTTTCTTATTCAAATGTTTGAACTCCTTTGGGAAGTTAATTAGGCCAACAAAAAGAACTATGAAAAGGATTCTGCCTGGTAGTAGAGGTATCAAGCATAATAAGGGAATCGAGAGATGACTGTAGATTGCTATTTAGTAACTATGGTAACGTGAGTTTAAGTCATAACAAGAGCTACTATCTGTTAACAAGTATATTATGGCAACCAAGTGACTAATGATCATCTACCTCTCCCTGTTCAGTATCCTGTTGTTTCCTCATTTGTTGGAACATTGGGCTTCCAACAACGCGTCCTAGCAAAGGTGCTTGCTGCAAAACAAAACCAACTCCACGCTTAACTCTCGTTCGTTTTGATGATTTGTAGAATTTTGGATTTTTCGACTTTCACGCGAATGCGCACTTCACTAAATGAGCCTCAACATCATTTACGCATTCGCCTAAATCCCAGAAACTCTTCAATAAACCCCTTGCAGCGCGTCGGAGTGCAGCTCAATTTGGAGGACAAAACAATAGGTTTCAAGAGACCTCATCGGCTTGGGTGTAATGTTGTCCAATTTCAGACTACGTGTCATTCTCTTGAGAATAAGATTCTTTGTTTGAGTTGTATCCATATTCATGTATCTTCTCACGCGCAACCGTTAAACAAAGAAATAATACTCTGGGGAATGACACGTGGTCTGAAATGGGACAACATTACACCGAAGCCGATGAGGTCTATTCTCAGGCGACAGAAATTCTTTTGTTTTGTCCTTCAAGTTGAGCTGCTTTGACGTCACGTGAAAGGGGTCTAATCAATAGCCATGTAGCTTGGAAATTAGTCACGCATGCGCATTAAATATGACAGGGATCTGAGGCCGAGCAGAGGTCACGTGAAAAATACGACCATGCAATGAAAAAACCGGGGGATCGGGAGTGATTTTGTGTTCAGCTAAGTTCAGATGCGCGCGCAATATTGAGAAAAACAAAAGCCTATATATAGGTTATGTAATCATCTCATGCCCCTCAGTTGAATACTTCACTTGAATACTATTTAATATGTTTAAAGTACTTAAAAGCTATTAAACAATTCTTACCGGTCCAAGATCCTTGAAATCGCCACGCAATGGAGGAAAAATCACCCATAAGTTAGTATTAATAATGAATATTATATCGCAATATTATGACCGACTAATATAACTATGAATTTGAACTAATAAAGAATATAATATCCTGCGCAATGTGTTTAGTAGATTTTAAAGGGGCACTTGGATGAAAATCGATGAAAATTGGAAATGCCTTGAAACTTGGTTAAACTTATCTATATGGCCCCAATAGTAGCCAAGCAACATATTTTCTTCACAGTCAAAATTTGCGGATAAAAATTATGTATTTTTTTCAGCATCTAAATTGTGAGTAAATGACGTCATTTACTCAACCCTATTGTTCTTTTAGTTTTTAAACCAAAATTTCTCAACTGCGAGTGGCTCCAAGGCTAAAATTTTTGCCAATCTGGTTTTCATGATCATGATTGGGTCATATTATTCTTAAATACTTGAACTATTCGGACTTTCAAAATATGGGGCGTTTTCATCCAAGTGCCCCTTTAAGATAATTATGAATTGTGTCAAATGCGTAAAAACCACCTGTTTTATAAAATATTGTTAGTTCTTATGCATAAAAAAAATTGTAGCCTCGCATTCAAGAGTTTCTGAATAAATTTTCGCGGGCTTTTTATTCTGATAGCTGTCACGTGATCAATGACCAGAGGATCAGAAATCGAATTTTGACAAAGGTGGTTTTCTCACATTCAACATCAAATATTATGAGTTTTAAATGTTTTAGAGAGTCTGTTTTGGTAATCTAAGTTTAATCAGGTTCTTATGGTATGGTTTAAAGTTAAACCCGTTTAAAAATCTCAAAAACTCAAAAAATTTAAGTTGTTAAATCAGAATATTAAGATTTTTTATTTATGTTTAAAGTTTACTGAAATTTTCGTGTTCTCCCACTTCAAGTTACCCTCGCTTTTTTAAACTTGTTTAAAGTCGAAAATATATTTATTTCATTAATCGAAATGGCGGTCTTAACCAATATCTCGTGTTTAAATAAACAGTGAGTTATTTGTAAGTACCATCGTTATTATTATCAATATTTGAGGTTTAGTTTGTTAGTATAATGGATGCAGTTTAGATTGTGATTTTATAGTTCATTTAAAGCTGTAATTTGGATAAATAAAGTATGAAGATACAACATACAAAGAGAAGTCAAAGCGTCAGTAAAGTACGAACACAAAAAGACAACATTTTCTCAAGTTTGAGTGGAATTTTTCTGTGACGTATCCATCGTCGATCGTATCGTTCAGTTGTAAATTCACTGTGGAAGAAAACGCCAGCAAAGCGTGACAAAATCCCCCCTGTCCTCCCCCTGTAACTTACCCCTGGTGGTTGTCCCTTCTTCTTGAGGAATTTATAATTTTCATAAATTAGTTTAGCACAGTAGATTTTACCGACGGTCATCTGTTGTTGGCTGTTGTCCTTATTGGCTGAAAAGAAATGGCAAAACAGTTCAATACAGACCCGACTTTACCGATAAGCTTTTTGACGAAATTATTAATAACAGAGAACATAAACTTTTTAAATTGCTACCTAATACCAAAACTTGCTGCCTAAATCTGAGGAAAAAACGTAAATTTAATACATCTTTTAAGACAAATAGATTTCGAAACAGTTTTATTGTTTATAATTCTTTAAAAGCCTAGTATAAGTTAAGTATATTTTAGATTATAATTATAAGATTTTTATACATATATATATTGCTATAATTTATTACAATTATCTCAAGTTTAATATTTATTCAATTCATATGTAAATTCCTATTTAAATTCTAATCTTAAATTTTATATATGTAAACAATTGTGTAATTCAGCCTATGGCTGCCAAGCGTTTGTTATTAAACTATCTATCTATCTATCCTTGCATGTCACGTCAAAGCAGCTCAATTTGGAGGACAAAACAAAAGAATTTCAACCTCCTGAGAATTGGAACCTATTGTTTTGTCCTCCAAATTGAGGTGCATTCCAACGTGCTGCAAGGGGTCTATAGAGCTGACGCGAGCTGATTTGGCTTAGAATTGCATTATGTGACGTTGGCCTTTGGATTGCGTCACGTGACGATATTAATAGACAGACGTCATTCGCTGAGTAATATTTACCAATAGTTTATGTCTGAATGCTGATTGGCTTAGAATTACGTCACGTGACCAAATTGGCGCCAATAGTCAAATAATCATTATAATACTGAATATTGGGTTGACCCCCCTGGATTTGAGAAGATACTTATTGTTTTAACTTACCATTGTTGATAATACCGGGTGGTTTAGGAACAACTTTGTCTAAGGTTTTCTTGGTTAGTTTTGGCCACACTCGCTTTAACATCGCACGAAGTTCTTTATCATTCTCTCTTAAGTTATCTACAATAAAAATGTCTCATTAGCTTATCTTGATATTTACAATAGGATAAATATAACATGCCGCGTAAAATTAAATAAAAAAGGACGATAACAACATCGCCGACAGTTAACCAAAGAATTCTCAACAAAAGAGCCAGTCAGAACACGAACTACCATCCAAGCACAGCACAGGTGATCCGACGAGCGGTATATAAGAGACGCACCATCCAGTCTACACCATCACCTGATGATTATCGCCATGTTTGAGGACTGGCGAAACAATATTTTCTCGATAGCGTCTACTGTTATGTCCTCCAACATGGCTGCAATTCTTTATTTCTATGATTTACACACTTACTTTTTTCGGTCATAATCTTGAGTGATGTCCGTACGAGTGCGAATAAAGTCGCGGTAAAACTGACTGTGTTATCAGGATGTAACGGCATGTTCATCTTAATCAAACGCTGAAAACATCAAGAATAAACGTAGTTATAAACAAGAGAGGTTGAAAATCGTGGTCTATTGAACAATTAGACCTCTCGCCATCATGGGCTATTGACTCGTAGACCATGAGTGTGAAGTCAGAGCAGCTCAATTTGGAGGACAAAACAAAAGAATTTCAATCATATGAGAATGGTATCCTATAGACTCCTTGCATGTAACATCAAAGCAGCTTAATTTGGAGGACAAACCAAAAGAATAATATTGTTTTGTCTTCCAAATTGAGCTGCATTTCGACGTGCTGCAAGGGGTCTATATAGCTGGGTTTCACTTGACGTCATTTCCTGTCTCGTGCGGAATGTTCCTCAGCTGAATCACAAGTTTTCAATAGAATTCTTTCTGGCTGACAGCACATGGTGATCAGTGTATGACCATCATTTTGAGCAGATAATGAGATTCAAAGACTTTTATCAGCTGATTGAAACCCAGCTATTTGATTTTGGAGGAGATTGTGAAGAGCTGTGCCTGGGGTTTACTAATAAGATAGTACTGATATGATACTTGCCTTGTATGCCACGATCTTAGGGCATTTCTTGCCGATTCCCACCGGAGGTGACATCTGCCTAAGCAGCTGACAAACTTCTGTGTGTTTGATTCGACCCCTGAAATCAACCAAACAAAGAAAAACCTTAACCAAACAACGATCTCAAACTATCCTCGTGATACCAGTTTTAATCATAAACGAGCATTGTTAAAATAGGAAAAAATAAAAAACAAAATAAAATAAACTGAAAGAGCATTCATCGAGTTTGGAACGACTCTTTGGAATAATTTTTCAAATGAGATCTACATTATAGTATCATTATCATATTGCTGTTTCTATTATTGAAGAAATTTGGTAGGAAATATTGTACTTACGTTGCCCCTGGATCATATTCTGACCACACCCTGACGAACTCGTCCAGATGATGAGGGCCAAGGATTGATTCATCCCGGGTCAGGTATTCAAAGTTGTCCATGATGACGGCCACAAACAAGTTCAATAGCTGCAAGAATATATAATGATTAGGTAACTGTCTACAGTTAGTCTGTGAGCAGCATTTGAAATGAAAATAAATACGATAAATAATTTCATTGTCAAGTTATTATCATCATCACCATCATGAATTATTTCGATCACCATCATCATCATGGACAACACCATCACCATCATCATCTTCATCATTATCATCAATCATTATAAGCATTACCATCATCACCATCATCATCTTCATCATCATCACCATCATTACCATCATCATCATGGACAACACCATCACCATCATCATCATTATCATCAATCATTATAAGCATTACCATCATCACCATCATCATCTTCATCATCATCATCATCATTACCATCATCATCATGGACAACACCATCACCATCATCATCTTCATCATTATCATCAATCATTATAAGCATTACCATCATCACCATCAGTGTCATCACCACCATCATCATTATGGTCATCATCATCACCATCACCAATCATTACCACCAACTCCATTACCATTATCATCGTTGGTATCATCCATCATCATTATCGCCATTATGATGATGATAATGATCATCATGATCATCAAAATCATCATCATCAGCATTATCGTCATCACCATCATTCATCATCATCAATATCACCAACATCACTATTACCACCATCATCGGTATCATCCATCATCATCATCATCATCATCATCACCACCATCATCGGTATCATCCATCGGTATCATCCATCATCATCATCATCATCACCACCATCATCGGTATCATCCATCATCATCATCATTACCACCATCATCGGTATCATCCATCATCATCATCACCATTACCACCATCATCGGTATCATCCATCATCATCATCATCACCATTACCACCATCATCGGTATCATCCATCATCATCATCATCATTACCACCATCATCGGTATCATCCATCATCATCATCACCATTACCACCATCATCGGTATCATCCATCATCATCATCATCACCATTACCACCATCATCGGTATCATCCATCATCATCATCACCATTACCACCATCATCGGTATCATCCATCATCATCATCATCATCACCATTACCACCATCATCGGTATCATCCATCATCATCATCACCATTACCACCATCATCGGTATCATCCATCATCATCATCATCACCATTACCACCATCATCGGTATCATCCATCATCATCATCATCACCATTACCACCATCATCGGTATCATCCATCATCATCATCACCATTACCACCATCATCGGTATC
The DNA here is from genome assembly GCA_023349425.1 of Anthopleura sola. Classification (NCBI taxonomy): domain Eukaryota; kingdom Metazoa; phylum Cnidaria; class Anthozoa; order Actiniaria; family Actiniidae; genus Anthopleura; species Anthopleura sola. The sequence goes on from JALHLI010000010.1 coordinate 1,215,727, forward strand.
ATCCATCATCATCATCATCACCATTACCACCATCATCGGTATCATCCATCATCATCATCATCACCATTACCACCATCATCGGTATCATCCATCATCATCATCACCATTACCACCATCATCGGTATCATCCATCATCATCATCATCATCACCATTACCACCATCATCGGTATCATCCATCATCATCATCATCATCACCATTACCACCACCATCGGTATCATTCATCATCATCATCATTCCCATTATCGTCATCATCTTCGTCAAAAGTTAATAATCAGACTCACCAAGAAAGAACAGAAAAAGATGAAAGAAATAAAGTAGATATAGGTAACATCAGTTCCACATTTTTCGTCCTCTGGTTTGAGGGCCCTTGCGTCGCAATCTGCTCCACTTGCACATGCTAACATGATTACATGCCAATTCTCTCCAGTAGCTGACCTGATATATACCAAAGAAAAATGTCTTATTTTACTAAAGTGCAATTAAAAACCATTTAAATGGTTCTGAGCGCAAACAAAGGGCTTTGGGATGGAACCCAGAAGGAAGAAGGAGAAAGGTGGGGATGCCAGTGATGGAGGAGGTCACACATTGTAGAAGAACGCAAACATCGCATGGGATGAGACATAGAAAACCGCAGAGAACAGAGTGAGGTGAAGGACGATGATTAAGGGCCTATGTTCCTTTAAGAACAAAGAGGATTAAAGAAGAAGAGCGCAAACAAAATGCAAAAATACGGAATGGAATAATGATGGTCTGAAATGAGAAAACAATTTGTCTAAATTTTAAAGGTTTTTTAGCGCTTAAAATAACAAAAAAGCATACAACAAACCTGAATAAGACTTGAAATGCTTGAAAGAAGGACTGGAAGTTATTATCTGGATTGATCTGAGCCCGAGGATCCTCCTCAGCTACGAGTCCGATTTGACCAAACAACTAAACACAATGTTTTCAAGTTAGTAATGGCATGTCCCATTGGATAACTGCACCATACACTCGCCAGCAATGTGCGTAACTCATGTTCCCATTCCCCTTTGTCACTGTTACTTTGTACCGTTGCTATGTTACCGTTGCTAAGTTACCTTTGCTATGTTACTGTTGCTGTGTTACCGTTGCTGTGTTACCGTTGCTGTTACCTTTGCTATGTTACTGTTGCTGTGTTACCGTTGCTATGTTACCGTTGCTAAGTTACCTTTGCTTTGTTACTGTGTTACCGTTGCTAAGTTACCTTTGCTTTGTTACTGTTGCTATGTTACCTTTGCTATGTTACCGTTGCTATATTACTGTTACTGTGTTACCGTTGCCATGTTACCTTTGCTTTGTTACTGTTGCTGTGTTACCGTTGCTATGTTACCTTTGCTTTGTAATTTGTTAAAAGGTTTTACTTTTAAAACACAATAACAATGTATGTGTTATCATGTGTTATCATGTTATTTACTGACCTGCATTCCAATCACAGCGTATATGAAGAAGAGGAGCCCAATCAGCATGCCGACATACGGTAATGCCTGTGACAAGAACAAAATTAATTAATAACGATGAAAAAAGGAAGAAGGACGAGGACAAGAGGCTTACCTTAAAAGACTGTAGGAAAGTCCACAGTAAAATTCTAATGGTATAGCCCTGACGTAACAGCTTGATCAGACGAGCAGCACGGAAAAGCCTGAAGAGACTGGGGTCGAATGGAAGCTTTTCGTCTTCCGCCTAAAGATTGTAGGGGAAAATCATATATACATTAGCAATATGTATTATCATCATCCATTATTATCATCATCATCTATCATCCAGTCATCATCCTACATCATAGTCATTATCATTCATCATCAATAGTCATCATCATCCATAGTGATCATCATCATCCATAGTGATCATCATCATCCATAGTCATCATCATCCATAGTGATCATTATCATCCATAGACATCATCATCACCTATAGTCATTATCATCATCATCCATAGTCATCATCATCATCCATAGTCATCATCATCATCATCCATAGTCATCATCATCATCATCATCAATAGTCATCACCATCATCCATAGTCATCATCATCACCCATAGTCATTATCATCATCATCCATAGTCATCATCATCATCCATAGTCATCATCATCATCCATAGTCATCATCATCATCCATAGTCATCATCATCATCATCCATAGTCATCATCATCATCCATAGTCATCATCATCACCCATAGTCATTATCATCATCATCCATAGTCATCATCATCATCCATAGTCATCATCATCATCCATAGTCATCATCATCATCCATAGTCATCATTATATAGTTTGATGTACTCTTGGAGAGAGAGGGGCCAGGGTTTCTTGGCACACCTACCATTACTTTGTCCAAAGTAAAGTCTAGCAAGCTGCCCAACACCACCACGAAATCAAATACATTCCAACTGTCACGGAAGTAATTCTGAAATCAAACAGATTTTTACCACATGGTTGTCATTTTGTCCCATTTTTACATGAACGTTACCTGATCACGTGATTATCTTAGACTTGCCTTGTGATGTACTCAATTAACATAGTAATCACGTGATCTACTAACGTTCTGGACTGCAAAGTAACAGAGCAGTTATCCTACAAGTGGGAAACGCACGGTACTGACTAACGATACCTACACGGTTTGACGTACGTTAACATTGAAATGGCTTCCCATAAGAATGGTTATCGCACGAGTGGGAAACATACGGTACTGACTTACAGCATGTACACGGCACGACATACTGTAACATTGAAATGGCTTCCCATAAGAATGGTTATCGTATGAGTGGGAAACATACGGTACTGACTTACAGCATGTACACGGCACGACATACTGTAACATTGAAATGGCTTCCCATAAGAATGGTTATCGTATGAGTGGGAAACATACGGTACTGACTTACAGCACGTACACGGTACGACATGCCGTAACATTGAAATGGCTTCCCATAAGAATGGTTATCGTATGAGTGGGAAACATACAGTACTGACTTACAGCATGTACACGGTACGACATGCCGTAACATTGAAATGGCTTCCCATAATAATGGTTATCGCACGAGTGGGAAACATACGGTACTGACTTACAGCATGTAGACGGTACGACATGCCGTAACATTGAAATGTCTTCCCATAAGAATGGTTATCGTATGAGTGGGAAACATACGGTACTGACTTACAGCACGTACACGGTACGACATGCCGTAACATTGAAATGGCTTCCCATAAGAATGGTTATCGTATGAGTGGGAAACATACGGTACTGACTTACAGCATGTACACGGTACGACATGCCGTAACATTGAAATGGCTTCCCATAAGAATGGTTATCGTATGAGTGGGAAACATACGGTACTGACTTACAGCACATACACGGTACGACATGCTGTAACATTGAAATGGCTTCCCATTGTCTTCCAGTAATTCCTCCGATCACAACGCGTAGTTACGGCACTTCATTACAGGCAACAAATTTGCCGTATCGTTTTACACATATAAAAACCGCTCTATTACTCACGTGACTTAAACGTATACTCACGTGATTGACACGTGATTGACACGTGATTAACCCAGTACTCACCGTTCTGAATGCAACCAGTTTAAGAAGCGCCTCTGCAGTGAACATGAAAGTAAATATCATGTTGAATAAATCCAAGTAGAAGCGATATATTTTTGGCTCGTCGTAGAACTAGAAAAGAAAGAAATATGAATAAAATAATTCAAATTGTCTAAAATTTAAGTGTCTAGTCTTTCTAGCGTTTCGCACTAATTGGGGACACTTTTCACTCACACACACTACCACTACATTCAGTATTCTATGCACCCAACGCTCACTCACATGTTGATAGTTTCACTCACACACACTACCACTACATTCAGTATTCTATGCACACAACGCTCACTCACATGTTGATTTTTACGACAGCGAAAAACAGGGAAAAAACTGGAAAACCAAGAGAAAACCATATCGTAGCGACACTAGAGAAAAACGTTTGCGCATGCGTGCCATTCAGCACGCTTTCCAAGAAATTATAGAGTTTTAGTGAGAAAATAAATGCTGGTTTTCTCCGAGTATACAAAACATTTTGTGGGTATACTTTTGCGAGACCAAGATAATGTGTTAATAAAGACAATATGAAAGAATTAGCCTTAAGTTTCAAGAACTGATCTTAAGTTTTGGCATTTCGTAAAGACTATTCTTCAGGCAAGTGTGAAAGTCAAATTTGAATATTTTTACAATAGCACGAAGACGCTTTCGACTAATTTGCATACGGACTTAGAGCATGCGCAGACGTTTTTCACACGTGTCTATCGTAGCATATGAGAGAACAACACATCAAACAAACTTTATTCACTCATTTTGTCCGCAGGGCTCGAACCTGTGACCCGAACCTTTGGAACCACGACGCGGTGAAAGACGACGTTAGCAGCGTACGCTACCCATGCTACCCAAAGTCACGTCACCAAATCACATGATCTTACCTTCATCATCAGGATAAGTGTGTTGAGCGCAATCAGTGTCATGATGAAGTATTCGAAGGGTCTAGAGTCCACTATCTTCCACACTCTGTACTGGATTGTGTTAGGGTCCTCAGGCATGAATCTCTCGCTGGGTTTCGCCACCATTGCAAAATGTAAACAATCTCTCTGCAAACATAATCAACACGAAGAAATTACATTCTCTTGTGGAGAAAGTGTGGACAATATTTTGAAACATCAAATGCCATTGGTCGTGGGTTTGATACCTTGGAGCTTAGTGTGTTGGTTTTTTTTTTTTTGCAGAGGGAGAAGAACCGCAGGAGAAATACCCTTGAATCAAGGGAGAGGCCAACAAACTCTGCCCACATGTGACGCAGAGTCCAGGAATCAAACCCCGATACCCCAGAGGTGTCATATAATTGACTATACGGGGATGCTCCGCCCAAAAGGGGTACGTTTTTCAGGCCGCAGGTATAGAAAAGGGGTGGGGATTTGTGAATTCAAAAGTATATGAAAAGGGTACCTTTTCAGGCAAAAAAGTATATAAAAGGGGGTAAGTGTGCACTACCGCTACGCCATCCTTGATCCCCATTTTACCTGATTTCTATCCAGTTCACAATCTCCCTGTTCCTTTTCTCCTTGTTCTTGGAATGTTAGAATAATCAAGGCCACGAAAATGTTAAGGAAGAAGAATGTGAAGACGATGACAAAGAAGATATAGAAGAGGAAAATCTCGACCTTGTTGTCCACAATTGGACCTCGATCGATGCCTGTGGTGTCGATAGATCTCTGCATGAGACTGAAAAGGCAACAACATGTTAGTAGGTCGCTTAATAAGGTGACTGACGTGACTGACTACTTTTGAACGTTCAATATGAGCTCAGAATGTGCGTGCGCACAAAAAAAACAAAAAAAAAAACGCGCAAAACCGCATAATAAGCTTCGGAATTTTATTGAGGAACCATACAAGTTTTGAACTTCGTTGAATTTCCTAAAACAACAGGTAAAAATCAATCTTTTGAGAAATTTTGAAAAAACGTAATTATTAGAACTCATAAAAAAAAAGCGTTTTATGTGTTTTTGTTGTCATCATTTGAGTACGATTTTCGGTTCATTGAGCTAACAAGATGCTGAATTTTGAGCATATTTTATAAGACTTTCTTAAAAAATTTTTGGAATCAGCGTCAAATTCTGTGTAAAATGTCTTTCTAAAAACATCTATTCATGATTATTAATCTATTTATTATGTTATTGTAAATAGTTGTTTTGGGAGAGTGGAAAAAGGTAGTATTTGAATGCGATACTTACGCTGGCCAACCTTCGCCTGTTGATGACGTAAACAAGGCTAACATGGCATTGAAAACATTATCGAAGTTATAATCCTCTCTTCCCCATGTTCTCGCCGCAACCTGTGTTAAGTTATAAAAAAAACATGTGTTAAGAGAAGACAAAGTAACAGACAGACAGACAGACAGATCGTAGAACAGGCAGAGAGACGTACGGACAGACAGGCAAACAGATCGACGGAAAGACGGATGGGCGGATGGACAGACAGACAGATGGACGGATTGACGAATGGACAGAGGATAGACAGATAGACAGATGGACGGATGGACAGAGGATAGACAGATATCAGATGGACGGATGGACAGACAGACAGATAGAGAGAAAGATTGACGGACAGACGGACGGATAGACAGACAGACAGATATTTACATAAGAAGTATAAGAAATATTTCTTACTTCCACATTAGACAAGTCGGTGTAGTCTCCGTATACAAAATAATCACCCCTAAAAAAGATCAATTCATCAATCAGTCAGCCATTCACCAATACAATCAACTTGTTCTAGCTGAGTTTTCTACTTACTGACAGTCCTTCTCCACCATTTTGGATTTGTCAGAACAGCCAGAAAATTTCCCCTGGAATATAAACGAGTTAAATCAATGTTTGTAATACTGAGAAACACACTGCAGTACTGGAAGTGTTCCTGGGGAAGATTTGATTGAAAGCTCAAGAAAACGTCTACTGTTTTGCGTGAAAATTCGATTGGATTCAACATGAAGTCATGTCAGTTGGGAAGCACAGGTGGCGCTCGGTGAAAGCGCTCGCCTCTCACCAATGCGACCCAGTTTTGAGTTCCACCGGGCTCGGTGTTATATGTGAATTGAGTTATTTGTTTGTTCTCTCCTGTGCTTCAAGGGTTTTCTCCGGGTTTTCCGGTTTTTCCTCCCTCCGCAAAAATCAACTTCTGAATTCCAATTGGAATCCAGTGGAAGAAGAATGACTCTGTGGAATCCACTGTTAATTCCATATATTTTCCCTCATTTGACAACGAGAAAAGAACAATTGGTCCATAAAAACAAATGGATAAGGAAAGAAACAAAGACAAAGGTAAAGAAAGAAATCATATTGTAGGGAAAGACGTGATTTGATACGGGATTTATATAAAGAAAGTTGAATCATTGATTGTCTTATACCTGGAACAGTTGAACGCCGATGACGGAAAAGATGAACAGGAAAAGAAGGGTAATGATTAAAATATTGAGTACGTTCCTCAACGAGAAAACCATGCACTGAAACACCGCCTGTAAACAACAAAAAACACAACTTTATTGTACGCACAATTCACAAGTAGAATTTGAAGTAAATAAATTTAATTAAGGCCGAATTACACGGTACAACGTTTGCTTGCAACTGTCGTATGCAATCTGCCTACACGACAGTTCAGGGCCGTAGTATTGGGAGGGGCCTGTGGGGCCGTCCCCCTCCCATAATTTTGGATATACCGTATATTAAACACTGAGAATTTTAGGTCTGTTATCAATACATTGGACGTTTTAGAATATTGCGCCCCCAATACCTTTGACCTAGGGCCCCCCAATGTTTTCTATAGACTCCGTCGGAATGCAGCTCAACTTGGAGGACAAAACAATTTCTAATTTTCAGGAGATTGAAATTCTTTTGTTTTGTCCTCTACATTGAGCTGCTTTCATGTTATTTTTATTGATGAAGTGCATGGGCTTACCTTTAGCTTTTTCGCTTTGTTGATGGCCTTTAAAGGACGAAGCACACGAAGAACTCGAAGAACTTTGACGGTTTTCATAGACTGAGGGTCCGAATTTTCCTTGTTACTGCTGTGGAACAGTTAGTGAAGAGAGAATGTTACAATAATAATGATAGTGGTGACGAAAATGATGATGATGATGATGATGATGATGATGATGGTGGTGATGATGATGATGATGATGATGATGATGATGATGATGATGATGATGATGATGATGATGGTGGTGGTGGTGGTGGTGGTGGTGATGATGATGATGATGATGATGATGATGGTGGTGATGATGATGGTGATGATGGTGGTGGTGATGATGATGATGATGATGATGATGATGATGATGATGATGATGATGATGATGATGATGATGATGATGATGATGATGGTGGTGGTGGTATCTTACCCGAGGACAAGAGAAGCAATGGCACAACTGACGACCAACGCATCGATACAGTTCCATGCATCTCTGAAGTACGAGCCAGGATGAAGGATAGCTCCATAATCGATTAGCTGAATAATAAAATAAAAGATTAGAGTAGTGCAGTGCAGTGCAGTGTAGTGTGGTGTAGTGTAGTGTAGTGTAGTGTAGTGTAGTGTAGTGTAGTGTAATGTAGTGTGGTGTGGTGTGGTGTGGTGTGGTGTGGTGTGGTGTGGTGTGGTGTGGTGTGGTGTGGTGTGGTGTGGTGTGGTGTGGTGTGGTGTGGTGTGGTGTGGTGTGGTGTGGTGTGGTGTGGTGTGGTGTGGTGTGGTGTGGTGTGGTGTGGTGTGGTGTGGTGTGGTGTGGTGTGGTGTGGTGTGGTGTGGTGTGGTGTGGTGTGGTGTGGTGTGGTGTGGTGTGGTGTGGTGTGGTGTGGTGTGGTGTGGTGTGGTGTGGTGTGGTGTGGTGTGGTGTGGTGTGGTGTGGTGTGGTGTGGTGTGGTGTGGTGTGGTGTGGTGTGGTGTGGTGTGGTGTGGTGTGGTGTGGTGTGGTGTGGTGTGGTGTGGTGTGGTGTGGTGTGGTGTGGTGTGGTGTGGTGTGGTGTGGTGTGGTGTGGTGTGGTGTGGTGTGGTGTGGTGTGGTGTGGTGTGGTGTGGTGTGGTGTGGTGTGGTGTGGTGTGGTGTGGTGTGGTGTGGTGTGGTGTGGTGTGGTGTGGTGTGGTGTGGTGTGGTGTGGTGTGGTGTGGTGTGGTGTGGTGTGGTGTGGTGTGGTGTGGTGTGGTGTGGTGTGGTGTGGTGTGGTGTGGTGTGGTGTGGTGTGGTGTGGTGTGGTGTGGTGTGGTGTGGTGTGGTGTGGTGTGGTGTGGTGTGGTGTGGTGTGGTGTGGTGTGGTGTGGTGTGGTGTGGTGTGGTGTGGTGTGGTGTGGTGTGGTGTGGTGTGGTGTGGTGTGGTGTGGTGTGGTGTGGTGTGGTGTGGTGTAGTTTAGCGTAGTGTTATGTTATGATGTGATGTGGTATAATGTAGTGTGCTATTCCATGGTGTGTCATGGTGTGTAGTGGTGTGGTGTTGACACCTACCTTGACAATAACCTCCATTGCGAATATCGTAGTGAATACGTAATCAAAGTAAGTAAGAACCTACCAAAAAGACAAAAACAGCACGGTTGAAGATATTTAGAATATTTGATTACCAAACAATGTCAGTGACTTTCAACTTTAGCCAATCAAAAAGGGTGTACCACCTAGACACATTTCGACCAATCAGAACACTGAGAAAATAAGAACCCTTGGGTAGCATTCCAATTGGACCAATCAATGGGCACGTACTATATAAGGAGCACAGATTACGAATTTCTCTGTTACCTTGTTCCGTTCAGAGTTCTCATCAACAGGATCTTCCAGCGCCAAAAGAACACTACTGATCAATATGATGATCAGGATAACGTTGTCGAAGTGACGAAGGTTCACCAACCAATGGCAGACTTTTCGCACCCTGAGAAATAGTGAACAAAAGCTTGTATCTCAGTTAATTAATCCCACGTTTTTCATCTCATCTCATCCCATCGTAACTAAAACTAAACCCAGTCAATTTTATATCATCCCAATCCATCTCATCCCATTTTATTCATTCTCATCTAATCTCATTTTATTTCATGTTATCCCATTTTATTTCATTTCATTTCATATTTTTCACCTTATTCCATTGTACCTGAGTTCATGTATCTTTACTTCATACCACATCCCATCCCATCCCATCCCATGTCATCCCATGCCATCCCATGCCATCCCATCCATCCAGTCCCATCCCATCCTACCCCATTCCATCCCATCCCATTTTATCCCATTCCAGTCAATCTCATCCAACTTACGGGTTTCCGGGTGGAAAGAGGAACAATGACCAAGTATTGATAATTGGAACTGGGTCGCCAGGTCTTCTGTGTTCAATAATCTTGTCTGGGTTCTTTAGACTTTTCAAGAAGTTCTTGGCTGATAGTCTTTTATTGCCTAAATTGCAAACAGAACCGCTATAAATATTATGAATTTTCCCCCCTTCCTTTTGGTTTCTGTGTAAATTTATTAATGGGCTACCTGTGGTATCAAGAATAGGATTGCAAAATATTGCGTAATATTTCCCAGTAGTCCTTTGCTGTTATCAATGTTAGACGCAGGTAATCCGAGGGAACGCCAACTCAAAATAGTCTGACTATATGCCGTTAAGGCCCGATACACTAGCAATTTTGTTGCGCGACTTGAGCGGCGATTTCAATGGCGATTTTATCGCGACCCAAATCGCAGCGAGTTGCACTAAATTTCGATTAGGTTTGAATTGGCGGCGACATAGCTGCGATCATCGCCGTGAAATCGCCATAAAATCGCCGCTCAAGTCGCGCGACAAACTTGCTAGTGTAAACGGGCCTTAAAACTGGTTAAAGGTTACCTTCTTCGACTTCTTCGAACTCATCTTCACGTGGTGCATCCTCGTCATCCTGAAACAGGGAACAAAGTTCATTACATTTAAAAACTATAGGCAATAGTTCATGGGTTTTAAAAGAATAGAATCTGTGTAGTGTAATATAATCGCACGCGCGATTTTTGTAGCGATTTTTGCAGCGATTTCTGCTGCGATTTCTGCGGCGACTTTCGAGAATATGATAAATTTTAACTCATGCTTCTAAGGAGACATTTGTCCAGGTAATCTTGGTTTCTTGAATAAAATTTTACAAGTTAATCCATTATCAACAATGACCAAAATCGCCGCAAAAATCGCACCTAAAATCGCTGCAAAAATCGCCCGTGTGAACGGGCCTTAATGGAGACTCTCGTATTGATCAGTTAACAGTTCCCAGGCAACATTTCAAAGCAGAAAAGCACAGCTCGAGTTTTGAGATTCCTTAACTGCTAATACTGAATGTATTCCTAGAGAGTCTACCCATTCGAGCCTGAGTCCACCGACAGAAATTCAAAAAATTCGATTTCAATGCGCTATACTCCGTCTATGTTGTCTACTCTACGATCCTCATATCATCACCAAGTTGCCCATTCGTTTCCGTCAAGCCCAATACTTAAAAAAGTCCATCAACTCACCCTCTTGGCGTCGCCATTGCGCCTGAAAGAGGAACGACATTGAACAAAATTAATACGATGTAGAAAGAGTTGGGGTAGGAACTAGGAACTCACAGTACCCTGAAACACTGAACTCTGGGCTGATCTAAGTCAGGGCACGGTTAACTCACAGATCAAACCCTGAAACAACCTCTGGGCTGATCTAAGTCAGGGCACAGCTAACTCACAGATCGAACCCTGAAACAACCTCTGGGCTGATCTAAGTCAGGGCACAGCTAACTCACAGATCGAACCCTGAAACAACCTCTGGGCTGATCTAAGTCAGGGCACAGCTAACTCACAGATCGAACCCTGAAACAACCTCTGGGCTGATCTAAGTCAGGGTGCGGCTGTTTCAGGGTTCAATCAGTAAGTTAGCCATAGTAAGATGGAAAAGCGCATATTTACCCTGGAGAATATTTGGGGTCCTGAAACTGTTCCATGATGACTCTTTTCCTTTCTTCTCGAGCTTCTTCTTCTTCGGCTTCATCTGCGTTCAACTGCTGAGCATTTGCCAAGTTATCGACGGCGATAGCCAAGAAAACGTTGAGAAGAACATCTTTGATTCGTTAAGGAAAAAACTTTTATAAAATAAATCTCGCTTTCTGATTAGTTGATTGCGCGTGCATTATGAGAACACATAGCACACACGTGCATTTGTATTTTATAAAAAGAAAAGAATTGCTTGCTGTGCAGCGTGCAGCTATAAAGCACTTGGGAATTATCTGAACACTTGAGAAGTGCTGATAAGCATTCCGCTACGCATCTGGCTTCTAACACTTCTCTGGTGTTCTGTCAATCCCCGCAAACTAACTATGCAAAGCAGTTCTTCATTAAAAACTGACAGCTAAAACCAAAAAAATTGAAGATAATTTGAGTTTTTCTTTTAGTAAACATTAAAATTGCACATTTTATAAGGATACAATTTCCAAGAACCACAAGTAAGACAAAGTACAATGACCACGCAAGTGCATTGGTTGGTTTATTGTCTAACCATCCCTGGGATAATACACCATCGTACATCACGGCATTCCAGTCTTCACCTGTTAGAATCTGTTGATAAATAAAAACACAGATGAAATAGATTCAAATTCTCAGGAGATTGAAATTCTTTTGTTTTGTCTTCCAAATTGAGCTGCTTTGACGTCACGTGAAAGGGGGTGTATACCTGAAAAACAGCAAGGAAGGCGTTCCAGAAATCATCGAAATTCGTACGTGGATTTCCATCAGGTCTATTAGGCAAGTTGCGAAAGCTGTAGATATGAGAAGGAAAATAATTATTAGTAAATCTAATAAACTCATTGCTACATGTTGTAATGAGAACCGGCGCGCTTTACGATTCCGCAAAGGGTATTCACTACGCATGCGTGGCCCCCTGCGAAGACAGGTGACGTCAGATAATCTACAATGTTGTTCACTGAGTCTGTCATTAAAAAATGTTGAAGTTGCAGTCAGGTTTCAGTTGAATATATACTTTTGTCTCTGACTTTTTTGGAGGGAAAAACAATAGGTTTCAATTCTCAGGAGATTGAAATTCTTTTGTTTTGTCCTCCAAATTGAGCTGCTATTACGTCCCGTGAAAGGGGGCTATATCGGCAATACTTACTTTGCACCAAAGATTTGCATTCCCAGAAGCGCGAAAATGACGATGAAGAGGAACAGAAGAAACAAGAGACTGAGGATTGAGCGAACGCTGCTTAACAACGACGTGACCAAGTTTCTCAGAGACGACCAGTATCTATAGCAACAAAATGATGTTAGTGTTGCCTAGCAACCTCAGGTGACTGTACCTGATTCCTTTAGTTAAGAACAATCTAGAATATTACAGGGGAGGGGAGGGGAAACGTAGGTCAGTCCACTCTTGGTATGGGAGGTGAACACTTAATCCCGGTTAAAACGTCGATCTTCTCATGAGCCGAACGCATTGAAAACAATGGATAATAAGGCGGTTTGTTTTGATGTCATTCGGTTCGGCTCATGGGATAATCGACGTCGAAACTGGTCCTTAATAGAGAAATAACACGGTTGTGGTCGATCAACCTCAGCCTCGATAGTGTGTAATATATTCTTTAGAATTTGACTACAGCTCACGGTAATTTAAGGAATGTATACATTACCAAACAATAGACCATTTTCGAGATGCACAAGTGCTTTCAAAAATATCTATTGAAACACTTAAAACTTCCACGGGCTTTAGTCAAATTCTAAAGAATAAATTACACGCTATCGAGGCTGAGGTTGATCGACGAGAACCGTGAAATGTCTATAGCTGGGTTTCACTTGACGCCATTTCCTGTCTCGTGCGGAATGTTCCTCAGCTGAATCACAAGTTTCCAATAGAATTCTTTCTGGTTGACAGCACATGGTGGTCAGTGTTTGACCACCATTTAGAGCAGAAAATGAGATTCAAAGACTTTTATCAGCTGATTGAAACCCAGCTATTGAAAAATCAATTATTTTGTTTGTTTATTTACCTTGTAAATTTGAACAATCTCAGGAGTCGTAGAGCTCGAAGCACTGATATACCGAGCTCGATTCCTTCCACTGCTTTGATAATGAGTTCCATGATACCACAACAGACAACCTACAAAACGAGACCAGTATTATTTCCTTGAGTATTATTTCTTTCTTTACTAGGAACATTTGCGTCAACCTCGGATTCCTTGAGTTACATCATCAATTCACCATACATTTTCCATTCACTGATTCACTCGTCACAGACAAAGCATTCAAGTGAGGCTCCAAGGTAGTTTCAAAGGATTATTCAAATTTGAACCTTGCAGCCTCGACTGAATGCTTTGTGTTCAACCAGTGAACCAATATATGGAAAGTGGTGAACATACACGGGTTTTACAGCAGGCATTTTTGGGAAATATTTTTTCGTGCAAAAACACTGCAATGCATTGTTCCTGGCCTACCCTTCAACACTCCTAAAATGAAAACTCTCTATTTGATATGTAGTTTCTGAAGCCACCAAAAAAGAAAGAAATCAAAGTCAAGGAAGATGTAGTCGTTATACGTACCACACAATCAAACGTATTGAACTGTGATTTAAAATAAAGTTGAGGACCAAGACCATACAGTTTTAGAAGCATCTCCATGAAGAAGAACGAAATAAATATAACCTCTGCTTTGTCTGGAAATATACACAGAAAGGAAAAATTAGAGAAAAAAATCGAGCGTCTATACTCCAATAATGCATGACTTATAACCACGCGGTTCATAGTCGTGACGTCACTTGATCGTACGTCTATACTCCAATAATGCATGACTCATAACCACGCAGCCCATAGTTGTGACGTCACTTGATCGTGCATCTATACTCCAATAATGCATGACTCATAACCACGCGGCCCATAGTTGTGTAGTCATCGTGCGTCTATACTCCAATAATGCATGACTTATGACCACGCGGCCCACAGTTATATAATGTTATCGTGCGTCTATCGTGAATATGACCCGTTGCAAGACGTTGGAATGCAGCTCAGTTTGGAGGACAAAAATATATTTTCCAGTTCTCAGGAGATTGAAATTCTTTTGTTTTATCCTCCAAATTGAGCTTCTTTGACGCCACGTGAAAGGGGTCTAATACAGTATTTTGCCTCATACCTTGAAAGGACGTGAGCCAGTCAGGTTGTTGGTAATGTTGACAGGCTGCAGTCACCGTGTTAAGAAAGACGCAGATGATGACTGCCCAGTAAAAAGCTTGATTTTTGACTATTTGACGGACACGGATTCTCCATCGTTTGTTTTTCCTTACAAATCTTTGCCAAAACGTTCTTCTGCCGAACACAGAAAATAAAATAAAAGTCAGAAAACTCAATATCGCCGCTAAAGCATGTACAACAAGATCATGGATCCTGCACAAGCAAAGCACATGTGGGCCCTGCAAAGCCATAGGGCCGCCCTGCATTTGTATGACTGACTGCTGGTCAGACAAATCACCTCAGATATCGCGCCAAGAGCAATGGGGCCCGCATGAGCCGCGTTGAACCTAGGACAAGTCCCACATATTAAACGGTCTGATTATCTTGCAAACAGCCGCCGATTAGCATGCCTCGACTTTAACTTTGCCTAAATTTTTAGCCACATAAAAACGGTTACTAACCACAATTCTTCATAATATATTTTTTTCGGCTTGGGCGTAATGTTTTTCAATTTCAGACCATGTCATTCCCTTGTGTATCATTTCCTTGTTTAACGGTTGTGCATGAGAAGACACGTGAATATGGATACAACTCAAACAAAGAATCTTATTCTCAAGATAATGGCACATGGTCTGAAATGGTACAACATTAAGCCCAAGCTAAAGAGGTCTAGTAACAACAACAAAAGCAAACTTTATTTACACCCTGAAAATTTTCCATGATAAAATATTCAAAATGATAATTCTAAACTAATTAGATATTTATCCCCGTCCTTTGTCACTTGTATAGTTGCTTCATTCCTTTCTTCTCTTTCTTTCTTCAGTGCTTGTTTTTCATATCTTTCTTTTTCCTTCGCCTTTTGATTCCCCGATTCCCTTTATCCACTTCTTTTTCATTGATTTCTAGTTTTTTCCCATCTTTCTCTTTTTCATTCTTCTTCCCTCCCTCTCTCTCCTTCTTCCATTCCATTTGTACATCTCTTTTTATTACTTCGTTGTTTTCTTCCTTGTTTTCTTCCTCCCTTCCTTCTTTCCTTTCTTTCTTCCTTACTCCCACCCCTTCCATTCTGAACGCAGCCTTACTTTTGTCCGGTGTTGAGCCGGTGTCTTCTCCCTCCGCTTCCTGTCAGCACTTGTGACGTCATAGCTACGTCTCCATCTTCTACTCGATCTAAGTTCCGTCTTCTTAATACATCAACATTTCGTTCTCCTTCATCATCCTCTTCTAACATTAAGTCCTCTGTAAAATATTTCAAAATAGAAAAGTTTAAAAACGTTTTCTTTATTTCCTCCTTCTAGAGTTCTTGGCTCTCTTTTCTTCTTCCGTTCTTCCCTCTACGCCTCAGTCAATTTCCCTCTACCTGAGCCATCCCATTCATCCCTCCCATTCAATTCATTCATCCATCTGATCCATCCCATCCCTTTCATCCGTCACATCACATCACATTCATCCACCCCATCCCATTCATTCATCCCTCCCATTCCATTCATTCATCCATCCAATCCCTCCCATCGCTCTCATCCATCACATCACATTCACTCACCCCATCTCATTCATTCATCCCTCCCATTCCATTCGTTCATCCATCCGATCTCTCCCATCGTTTTCATCCATCACATAACATCACATTCATCCGACCCCTCCTATCCCATATATCCCATTCCATTTATCCATTCCATCCATCCCGTGCCATCCTATGCTATCCCATTCATCCAATCCCATCCATTCGTTTTAAATTATTCTCACCGGCTTTGCTTATCCAGTCGAGGTAACCATGGAGCATTCTCTCCATCTGTTTTGTTCTTCTAACTTTAAGAAACGCTCTTCTGTTTTCTACTCTTTCTCTTTCTTTAGCAAATTCTCTGAAAAATGTATTTTATCATCAATATCCCTACAAAGAAAATCACTCTAGCTCTTCCTGCTTTCATCTTTCATTATTTGTAGTTTTCTCCCTTAGAGGGAATGTTACCCAAGGTGGTGTCTCAAAATTCGTATCGCAATCGTATTTCACTGGAAAGTTGAATCAAAGCATCAATACCCTGAAGCAATCTCTGGCGGGGCTGATCGAAATAGCCAACTCACAGATTGAAATAACCTCTGGGCTCATCTAAGTCAGGACATTAAGACATTAAGCTAACTCACAGATAGAATTGGAATTTAGCTTCTTACGCTTAACGGAGGAAAACCGTAGAGACTAGAAACATACCCTCGAATCAAGGGAGACCTTACAAACTATTTTCACATGTGACCTGTATGAGTCCAAGCTAGGAATCGAACCCGCGACCCCAGAGGTGAGAGGTGAGTGTACTAATGTTACGATTGATTGTGCCTCAAAACTAAGCAGGTTATAATATACCTAATATACTTACCCACTAAGGACACCAAGAACTAAGTTAAGCATAAAGAATGATCCTATAACAACCAGGGAATAGTAATATAACCAGAAGTAGTAGCCATTCGCGTCGTATGCATTGAAAGTCTGAAATCAAAATAAAAGGTTTCGTGAGCAGTTGTACCCGGAAATATGTTACAACTTAACAGCTCTATAGCTATTTCGAAAAACGTTTACTATGTATGTTAACCTAGTCCAGAGCAGGACCTACTTTTATCGATGCGCGCGCGGCAAGGACAAACCAGTATTCTTTGTATTTCGTGCGCGCGCACTGTTTTTATTTTATTTTTGCGATATGAATTAATCAGTTAGTGAGGAAAGTGGGTCTAGTTCTTAATCAGGCTATTAAGTTTCTTACCCAATACATGATATCCGTCCATCCTTCATTAGTTATTACTTGGAACACAGTTAAACACCCAGCGAATATGTTGTCAAAACTCGTTATGCCATCATTGGGACCTTGATAGAACGTTGAACAAGCAAAACCCTCTTCGCAGGTCTTGCCTCCTTTTCCCTCAAAATCACAAATTACTGGATCATCTGGGAGTGTAAGTACCCCTACAATACACAAACAACATTATTTAAAGATTGATTGTACCTCGTCCTGGTTATATATTGCAGAGTGCCAGAAAATATATATTATACCTTCCTCATGGAGGGGGATTGGAATTACCCAAGGGTGGGGAGGGTCTGAAGAGGGTATATTGTGCAGGTCCATAACAGGGGCATATGTATTTGGGGGGAGGGTCCTAGGATGCCTGTGACCCCCTCTTTGTAGAAAAGAAGTGATAAATAATAAAACAATTTGTTAATAGTGATAAAAATAATGGTATTTGGTATTATAATGTTCAGATGCATCTTTTGACTTGCCCGACTAGTAATAACTAGCAGGGTGGCTGTGAAAAATTCCCTTATTTCATTTGATGTTAAGAAGACTTGATAATATCCATACCTTCCCCATGAAGGGGAAAATGGAATTTACAATGGGAAGGGAGGGTCTATATCTCCAGGGGTGAATCCAGGGAGGGGCAAAGGGGGCTGTAGTTGCACCTTCAGCTATGTTTCTTGAAGTGGAAGAGAAAGCACATTTTTAAATATCTTTCCAAGCTCTGCAATGTCATTCGCAACATTCAGTCAAGCCCCTCCTTATATTTTTTGCTTGATCTGCCCCTGGCCTCCTCCACAGTCAAGGAGTCTGAATTTACAACTATTAGATTGGATATGTGGACATAATTACTCAAGGATATGAAGAAGAGTACAGCTAGATATGATTGTTATAGAAGAGCTCCATAAAATAAGTTTTCATTCAATATATTATCAGTACCTGATTCATTTTTATGACAGGCAAAGTGGAACTTCCCACATAGAAATTCTAAACCTATTATTGCATAGATTATGATAACAAATCCTACAAGTAAACAAATCTGCAACAATGGCAGCATGGCACACATTATAGACTTCATGACGACCTGAAGACCTGTGGAAAGAAAGAACTGAGTCAAAATTGAAAAATATAATAATAATAATAATAATAATATAATAGTAATAATTAGGAATTAGCAATAGAAAATAGGGATTAAGGAATATAGGAATTAGCAACTGGAAATAGGGAATAATGACAGAATAAGGAATAAGATTGCAAAAACAAACTATCTAAAAATTAAATAATGTAAGAAAAATGTAATATTATTACATCATTAAATGATAATAATTGTAAAATATATAAAATACACTTAGGTATTTCCCATAGTTATCAGATCATGTCATGTGTCATTCTCCTAAGAATGAGATAATTCCAATTTAATTCACATTCATATATATACCAATTTTCTATAGTTTTCTTGATAACAAAGAAGTAATACTCAAGGGAATGACACATGGTTTGATATGCAAAAACATCTTTATAGACACAGCTGTAACAGGGGGAGGTGCCTTGGGACTGCCCCCTCACCCAAAACAAATCTGGATGTACTGTATATTGAACACTGAAACATTTAGGTCAGTTACTAATACTTTTGACCTAGGGCCCCCCAATATTTTTGGACTTGCAAGTTGGCCCTGCTAGATGCTATGTTGAAATCTATTTTAACATATTCTAAATATCTTTTATCAAGCGGCGGCCATATTGGTTGAAATGATAGGCTTTGAATCCCTTGAGTCCCCTTGCCCTCGCTTTGAGGCGTTTCAGAACGTTCCAAACAAAGGTTTTTGTTCTCATGGGAATAAACATGGCCGCCATGTGATAAGAGCCCATGTTCCTGGGTTTTTGGCGGGAATCACTGCTGACCAAAGTATGACAGGCTCGTATTCAAGATGGCGGCCTGGTGGTTCACGACAGAAGTTCAAGATAAGGACTTCGATTATCAAGCTCCCTCAAGGTATCGGTTAAATGCTGTCTTACAAGGTAAAGTCAATCTTAAACTTCAATAGTCATCTTAAAGCGATCGTTTTGAGATAAAACTTTAGGGTTTTTTTTGAAAGAAGAGGATCGCTGAAGCGCAAAGGCGCGAGTCAGCTGACTTGGAAAGCGAAGAAATCTCGATATTTTAGCTTCACTTCTATCGAAAAATACCTAAAAATATGATAAATGATATTCTGAAATCTTCTTGAAAACATGATGGTCGTCGAAAGGCTGGTATTAAATCGTAATTGACGTCATATGAAAGGGGTCTATAAGACTTAGTAATCAGTTTTGAAAAATAAGCTCACAGACTTGTTTGTAGTCTTATTTTTGTACTGATTGTTCAAGGATTTTAGTTTATATTTTATCAGTTACAATTCATTGGAATTCCTGAAGTTAAAAACTATTTAAACTATTTAACAAGGTTTGAAATAACGGCCCGTCATCAGACATTGTCAGGCCAGCATTTCACAGAGCCGTAGCAAGCCCTGAAAAACTGAGGGGGGGGGGGGGGGGGGGGCACAAAGCAACATGTGTCTGTGACAAATGAAAACTTCAATCCATACTTGCTTTACTTTACTATTCCCCACCCCCCGCCCCCCTCAGCCCCTCCCCTTGCTACGGCTCTGTTTGAACTTGTCTGGCCAAATCTTTGCCTTGCTGTTATTTTGACCACTATTGTTGACTGCGAAATGAGAGATGACGTAGCTAACGCTAATTTGGCCAGTCATCATGACCAGCAACTGACCAGCCATTATTTCAAGCCATGTGCCAATGAAATATCATAAAAAAATTATAGTTGAATTTTTCATGAACACATACTTACGCATTCTGTAACTTTCATTCATGTTATTATCAGGGAGGTGTGAGGTATTATATACTGTTTCATTACGTATATATTCAAGGACCACGGAGTATCTTCAAAAGTGTAGTATGTGTGTGTGTTTGAGTGGGGAGGGTCAAGTCTTAGATTTTAAAATTCAGTTGACTAGTATGTCTAAAACTGAAAGTAGTTAGGGGATAATAGCCCCTCCCTCTCCGTAGTCCATGATATTTGTAATAATTTACTTACTTGGTATGCCTGATACTAGTTTTAAGGGTCTTAAGACCCTCGCAGCCCTCAAAGCTTTTAGGCTGCCTGCATCGATTCCTACATTCAGCTGTGGTAAGCTCAAAAGACTGAAAAATGTCCAGGAACAAATACAAAATATTTTTACTCACTTGGAATGCCAGAAACAAGCTTGAGTGGTCGCAAAACTCTTGCTGCCCTGAGTGCTTTCAAAGATCCAGCACTGAGGATGCCTAACTGCGGCAGACTTAATAAGCTGCAATGGGAAGATTTGACTAATTCTTAGTATTTTTGTCATGATGTGTTTGTGTGGATTGCCTATGGTAATGATGTTGATGATGATGCTGATGTCTCTGGAATATGATTCTTTAGCATGGTATCTCCTTGAACATGGTGTTAGTCTAGCTGTTTGAGTTAGCTGTTGTCCTGTGAAGCTGCAAGCAACATTGTTCATCCAGAAGCCGACAGGTTCTTCCTTAATGAATCTTTCTTTGAATCCACTGAAAATGTCATCGGTACATAATTTTTGAAAGACAGTTAGAAGAGAAATACCTTACTTGAAGTACCAAGATGGTGGTCCAGAATAAGAGAAGGGACAAAGAGGCTTTTTTGAGAAGAATTGAAGAGAAGAGAAAGAATATAGAGTTGTCATTTCAGAAAACTATTCCAGTTCTGATTTTTCTGAATGTGAAAGAGTGAACCAAAAAAGATGATCCATCAAGATGGTCCAGCATAAACCAGAGTGAGAAAAACAGATGTTAGATAGGAGTGTCGTAGAGAATGGAAGAGGAAGGGAAGAAATAGGCTGGTCATTTCTACCAGTAATTCCAGCAAGATGGTCCAGAATAAACCAGAGAGACAAAAACAGATGTTAGATAGGAGTGTCGTAGAGAATGGAAGAGAAATGGAAGAAATAGGCTGGTCATTTCTACCAGTAATTCCAGCAAGATGGTCCAGAATAAACCAGAGAGACAAAAACAGATATAACATCAGGAGTGTCGTAGAGAATGGAAGAGAAATGGAAGAAATAGGCTGGTCATTTCTACCAGTAATTCCAGCAAGATGGTCCAGAATTAACCAGAGAGACAAAAACAGATGTTAGAAAGGAGTGTCATAGAGAATGGAAGAGAAATGGAAGAAATAGGCTGGTCATTTCTACCAGTAATTCCAGCAAGATGGTCCAGAATAAACCAGAGAGGGAAAAACAGATGTTAGATAGGAGTGTCATACAGAATGGAAGAGAAATGGAAGAAATAGGCTGGTCATTTCTACCAGTAATTCCAGCAAGATGGTCCAGAATAAACCAGACAGACAAAAACAGATATTAGATAGGAGTGATGTAGAGAATGGAAGAAAATATGATTAATGAGATTAGTCATGTTAGATATTAACCATGAGAAGATTGTCCTGATACTATTTCTATAAGTTATTTTATTTTTATTTTTATTATTTGTGTGTATGTGAGAGTGAAAACACAAAAGCAGCTTTCTTATAGGTATAGGAATATTTTTTTCGTGAACAAAATTCACTTACACTCTCTGTGAAAAAGTTCCAAATTATTTTACAGGTGCTTTCTCATGATCTATCTTGCAAGAATCAGTGATGTAATGATGTATATACGAGAAGTTACATCTAGTACGTTTTTAAATTTCTTGGTTTCCTAAGATTTAGTGACAGTTTCATTTGTTAGAGTTTCACCTTACAGCTGCAAAAGTATGTTATCTTTTTCAATTTTATGAATTAATTATCTGAAATTTTATTGTAGTCATGAAAATATTGTTGATGAGAAGACAAGATAGAGAAGACTGATTCAATGAAGTATTACTTTGATACTTGTAAGAAAAAACTAGAAATGATTGGGCAAGCTTTTGCAATTGTGATAAAATGAGTGATAAAGATTTAATTATGTGGCTTTTGGTCAGAGAATTGAGATCTTAACTTGTATGTCTAGAATCAGTTATGTAAATAAAAAAGACCTAAATAGTCTGTAAGCCTTGATGAATGTTCTAGCATGACACGGGTCCACAGCTGTTATCAAAAATTTTAGATTTTGATTCAAAAATGGAACTCACGATAGGCTTTTCATTGAAGCCCTTTTTTATAATAGTCAAATCTAAAGGTTTTTTTTTTTTGAGGAAAAATGTTAGAAATAAAGTGAACTGTCTATGGACATATGTTTACATTACAAGAAAAATGGAATGATGGATGTTATTGAGCAATTTTGATACTGTTACAAAAAAGAGAAAATTTCTCATGAAAATGTTTTGAAATGAAAATCCAGAAAAATTATTTGGGATATAAAATTCCTAGAAAAAAATGATGCAAGTTACAAGGATTTTAAACTTAGATTCAGACAATGAATTTTTGATTTTGTTAGGAAATCAATTTCACCCAGCATATTTCGTAACAGGTGTGATCTGCCTGTTAAGAACAGTTTCATCAAAATGAAAATACTATCTCATTTTTTTTATCTGGAAATAAATATGCAAGAGACTAATCTTTCACAGAAATTATTTTTCATCGTATTACGTGTGGGTTAATGAAATATTAAAAGTATAAGACCATGATGATGGTAGATTACTAGGCAATTATTGCCTTATAAGGAATGGTAGACTAGGATGTTAACGGGTGTGCTTCTATAAACTCTAATCTCTGGACTTTAAGGTTGAATCATAACAGCATGTGGTCTGTAAATTGATCTATGAAAAGAGTGACTCTTGACCAGTGAATTGTGAGAAGTTGATAAAGGTTACATTTTTTAAGAAAATCCAATTTGTATGATATGATGATAAAACGATTTTAGAAGATTTTAGAAAATTGTACAGAATTTATGTGAAAAGTTTGAGTTGATATTAAGTGAAGGAGTGATTAAAGTGATCAAAATTGAAGAAAATTGAAATAAATTATTCTTCACAGAAAATAGTGCAAATCAGAGGAAAGAAGGAACAAAACAAATAAACTTCATGGAATAGAAATATTTTTGACATTATTAGAATTAATTAAAGAAATTCAGAGAAAGACTTTAGCCAAAAATAAAATATATTCCTGAAACACAAGGGAACAATGTGTAATGAGAAAGTAAGAAAATTGATGAACTTCCATAGAAAAGAAAGAAAGCTGTACATGAAAAGCTGTACAGGAAAAGCTTTGTAAAAGGTTAAAGCAAGAAGGACTGTAAACTTTTACTTTTAGTAACCACAATAGGTAGACCTGTGGAAGAATGTGTTATGTCTAAACAGAGAAGGGAGTAGTTGTGTTTTATGACTGGAAAACAATAAGTGATAGTAACAAAAAGATTGAGAAAGAATAGGATGAGAAATATTGGTGCATCAGTGTGATTGAAGTTCCTTGCTTATTTGAAAGAAAAATTGTTACTTTATGCTTTACAGCAAAAATAGCCAAGCGATAGAAAGTGAGAAGAAATGAGAAAAGAGAAAACTGGATGGTAATGGAAAAATAGAAGGAAATGAAAGCAATAGGAAAGAAGAAAGAAGAGGTGACAATGAATTGGAATGAATAAGAGACAGATAAGTTAAGGTGAGATATAGAATTTGATTGAGAAGGAGAAAAGGGAATGAAAGTGAATAAAAAACAAAAAGAGAATGAAAGAAAAGGAAAGAAATATTTCAGTGAATTGAAGGCAAATCTGATGTTTTCGCTTGCAGTTTATATTGTCGTTTATGGGTTAAA
This sequence comes from Anthopleura sola, assembly GCA_023349425.1. Taxonomy (NCBI): domain Eukaryota; kingdom Metazoa; phylum Cnidaria; class Anthozoa; order Actiniaria; family Actiniidae; genus Anthopleura; species Anthopleura sola. The sequence goes on from JALHLI010000010.1 coordinate 1,239,987, forward strand.
AAGTCCAGTCATTAACATTGTTAAATCATGGATAAGTTTTAATCAGACAATATTATTATTCATGTCAATTTTTAGTTCTGTTTATTGTTATGTTGCTATGACAACAATGACACGGCAGTTTATGATGTGTCCTTTTATGGACTTTTGGTTAACTGTTTATAATTATAGTACTAGTACATGTTTATGAATTATGGGTTATAAGGAATTAGACAATGTTTATAGCTTGGTTCATGACGCAAGTATGACATTATGACAATATATGTAGCACACAAATGACATTTAGCAATGGTTATTTCACGACATTGTGAACTATGGATTAGGGTTATTTTATTATGCTTTATGATTTTACTATGAATTTTATTGTTATTTTTAACATCTTATTTTAACCTGAATTATTTCACCAATAATTATTCAACACTTCAAAAAAATTTTTTTTTTGAATTATTAACATAAGATATTTTCAACAAAAAAAATTATGCCTCCTTTTATTGAATTTCCTTTTACTCACAATTCCTTTTTCTTTTGAAAACTGGTTAAGGAGAAAATTTTTATGATTTGTACATTTGAATTTTAAAATATTCAGTGTTTGTAGAAACCACAAGAAAACTAATTAATATATAATGGGAACAAATATCAGTCAGTCAATGACTCATCTGTGAAAAACTCACAGAAATCCTTAAAGAATGCTAAAGATTATAAATTATTGAACTAGTCTTTGCATTTGAATTGAAAAATTGGGATTTTTTGAGTTAGAAAAATCCTTGAGGCTTGTTACATAAAAAATTTGAGAATTTGGAATGAGAATCAATACTAGCTTGTCAAAATGTTGATATTTTGACAGGAAACAGGAATTATTGCTCGAATGAAAATTAATAGGTTGAATGATTGATTGAAATAGAAATAAAATTGGTTTAGACGAGCTATTTCTAGTGTTACTGGATGTTTAAAGAATGAAATCTGCAGTGTTAGAGTTAGTAATGCATTTATAGCAGTTATTAATGACACATTGTGAATTCTTTTTTAAATGTGCTAATTCAGTAATATTGTGTTGGTAGTTCAGTGGTTTATATGTGATGGCTTGTGCTGTTTATGGCAAAAATAATGATACAATATATATGAAGTCAATTTATAAGCAACAAAATGTTTAAATCCATTTATAACAAAATTGATTAGCAAAACTGAACTTTGAGTTTACCAATAAAATGACACAAAAAATTTAATTCTTGTACCAGCCGACAGTGACTGTCTATTGGTAAAAGTCCGAATCACAAAGTACAGTTTTGCAAAGCAATGATTTCACAAGAACAAATAAAACATTTAATATATATTTTAGAAAAATAATTAAGCATTTTTAAATTTCATAAAAGTTTATCATTCAGAAATAACGCATGAAGGGTTTTGGATGGGAATCATGAAGTCACTTCAAAACAAGGCAATTATTTTTTTAATTATATCGAAAACTTTTAGCCTTGTATGACAGTCACATTGACATTACCAAAACCCTTCAAAGTCATTTCTAATTTTATATTTTTTATATTTGTACAGCAATGTACCAAGTGCAGAATCTGCAGTGGTAACAAATGGTTAATTTTTTAATAGTAATAATAACAATAATATTTATATTTATAAGCCAAGCTGGCTGCGGCAAGGTTATAAGCCAGCACTGCAGCTAGCGTTATTTTTCAAACTCAAAAATTTTTAAATTTATATTGGATTTAGTTGGTATTATACTTTAGCGAAGTAGGCTGCAACAAAGTTACAGTTTGTCGTGCGCAAATAAGCTGAAGAGCAGTGAATTCCGTTAGAAAATAAATTTCAGTGAGGTCGGCAGAGTTTAGAATGAAGCTTTATCGAAGAGTGTTGTAACTCACGTAAGGATGAATGACAGGGTTGAGATTCGTATTCAAATACAAATGATCCAGACCAAGTATATTTTATATTACAATATCTCCAGTATTGTTAAATGTTCGTATATGCATAATTTGTCCTGAGGAATTTAATTTTTTTTTGTCAGACCATTCTGAAGAGCAAATTTGAAAGGTTTTTTTTTCCTCTGAAGTTCATTTTTGGATCCAAAGATGGAAAATAAAATTGAAAATTATGATTTAAATTATGTGTCTTAAATGTTTCTTATTCTAGGAATTATCCTCTTACTAATCTATATTTCAAGGGTTATATTCAAATTCTAAAAATCTGTCAGTGATTCTATTCTTTGATTGGGTCAAAATCAATTATAAATTCAAAGACAGGTTTGTGAGTGATGAATTCATAATCCAACTTTTAAAATATTGAATAGCATTATATTGCTCCTGTGTAAGACTTTAAGCATTTGTTTTGAATAATTACAACTTGTACATTGTTTTTTAACTGATGGACATCAAATTAAGTGTTGTTGCTTTAGTTTTGACACATTTTTACGACACTTAATTGTTTATATTTTATTCTAATTGAATATTACAAATAGTGATTTTCTATGGTAACAAAAAAACTCTTGTCGATGATAAATTGTTTTTATTTTGATTTAATTGTATTATTGAAAGTATCTAAGAACATTTTGTATCAAATGGAATTTAATTTTAATTATTATTCTTTATCACCATGATATTTATCAGATAGTGTGAGAATATTTATGCAAATATGAAGATTTAAAGTCTCTAAGTTTTATTGTGATTAGGATCTAATTTCTCACAAATTGATTAAGCTATATTGTTAATATTGTTATGTGAGAAAATGTAATATCATCAGAACACACCCAATCAACCATGCATCTTCTAAAACTCCTCTTTGGTTCACTTGTCACTAACTTCACTCTGAATAAAATACGTTAATTGGAATTAACAGTAGATTCTACGAAGTGGCTCTTCTACCACTCACTAGGATTCCAATTGGAATTTAGACTCTTTACTTATGACACCGAGCAAGGAGGGACTTGAACCTGGCTCGCATTAATGAGAGGCAAGCGCTTTCACTGCTACACCACCTGTGCTTCCCAAACATGTGTTTATGATAACATTCAAGTTATACGCGAGTTATAATGAAGGGAAGCAGTGGAGAATCTAGAGAGAAACCCTCATGGCAATGGAAGAGAGAAACTCTGTTTACATACAGTCACAGCTACTAGGAATTGAACAGACAGCCTAGTCCTTTTCAGAATTAAGAAGCTAAATATTCTGCCTCAAAAGCATGCCTGAAAGGATATATTTTCTTCCTCTTCTACATTAAGTTTTTTATCGAAAATTATCATACATTATAATCATTCTTTTGTCAGTTTTCATGTATGTATCTTTCGTGATTTATCTGCTGAATTGGATTTAAAATGAATTGGCTTTTATTAAATAATAAGTTAAGCAATGCAATATTTTTTACCACAACTTTGGACCACTCGTCAATAGATTATATATTATGATGGATTTGTTCCCTTGATGTGCAATAGCACTATAACTGTCTGTATCTACAGTTCTAAGACAGTATTTTTGATCATAATCATACTATGTATTTAAAAGGCATGCCTTAATGTCTTATATTGAGATATACATTATATGTAGCCTAAGGTGCCGCAGATCCTGAGAAGTTGTAATCAACACCTCGAATAGCGAGGGAACAAATTCCATATTATAAAATCAATCGTAGAATGTTTGAATTAAGGGCAATATATTGGAATTGTTGAGCAAATAGTAATGAAAATGTAAAAAAAACATTGAATACTGGCTGTAATTTAAATCAAGTAAAAATGACAAGATCTCAAATGGAATCAAAGTGTGGCTTATCTCGAGGGGCATCTAAAAGTATTTTGTAGCAAGTGTTTTTCAAGCTTCCTGTCTCGGTGCCTTTAATGGCTCATACAGTCATTTGCTAGATCACTGCTAGATCACTTTAACAGCACTGCACTCTCTTACTAATAATCACTTCCTTTTTTCATTATTCATCTAATAAAATACTACTAATGATAAGATTTAATTATGATTTTTTCTGTGTACATTTGGTAACGTGTGGGAAGGTTGTATACTGAGATATACAAACACTATGCCTTATAAATCCTATCTTAAATTCCTATGAAGTTTGTACTTATTATAGAGCAATATTACCACCTTGTGTTATAACCCTGGTAATTAATGATACCTAAGATATCGCAGAGATAAAAAAACAGAATTATTCCTATGAAAATCACTCAAGAAAGCTAGAAGTGAAGGTTGTGACATTCTACAATTATTTTTGACTACTGACTCATGACTAACTCATACATCCAACATCACCCACCTACCACTAACTAAATATACCTAATCATACCCAAACATACATATATATTACTTGTATTATGAAACCTTACAACAGTGGTGGCAGAAGCTGAAAATCATTGGGGGCACTACGATTTTTTTTTTACAAAATACAAAATACAAATGCCTTTAAAAATATTTATGATTTATAGTTTATGACTTATCCAAACCACAATTTTTTTTTGGGGGGGGGGGGGGGGCCTGTACAACTGCTGTAGTACTGGATACAAGATTTGTCTATGTTTCTGAGTTCAAAGATGCTACAGATTTTTAGAGTATCTTTTGTGTGTGTGAGAGAGAGAAGAATATACAGGACTATCATGGCTCACTCAGCTGGTTTCTAGTATACAGTCACATTGTATACTTAGGCAGTAACACTGAAATGACTTCCCATTATTTTCAACTGGCTCACCCAATCACAGCCCACGGATTCAGCTACATCATAACACAGTATGGCTACAGTATGACTAGGAACTTGTCATATTATTTCCCACTCATAATGTAAAGATCTCACATAATTCACTGATTGAGTGAACAGTTGGTGTGTTTTGTGATTCATTTGAAAATTTCATCCATTTGCAATCTCAACAACTTTGACAGCTAAATGGTTTTAAGTAAAAGAGACAACCAACTACACTAATTTTTTGTCACTCGAGTCGATCATTTTGACATATAACCCATGTAGTAATGAAATTATATGAAAAAATAACAATTTAAAAAATATATAAAAAATTTTCTAAAAATTTAATAATTTTTATACTAATAGCTGAGTTACAATAATATTGCGTAGATGAGTATTTTGATTTTAATTGTTACTTTTTTGCAATTCAAATCCTGACAATCCTATTTATTCTTTTTAGCCTCCTTGGGGAATTAATTTCTAAGATCCAGATTTGATCGTAATACAAAGAAGGATTATTTTAGCACTTTTAGAGACATGTTTCCTACTTGTATTATATCAATATCAGATTCCAGAGTTACACTCGGTTGCTTTCAAACAATAGTTCGCTTCACAGTTCCCTGCGCCATATTGAAAGGTAGCCATGCCTTTGCATCGAAGCGAGACAAATGGTGACCTTGCAATAATTATCATAAATACCTTGGACAATTATTCACATGTCTCTATCATTGTAAGCTCACCATTGGTCTTCCTTCAATTCAAACACATGGTTACCTTTCAAGATGGCACAGAGAACTGTGAAGGGGACTATGGTTTCAAGTCAAGGTATTCAAGTCAAATACAGTAATTTTATAGAAACTGACCCAAATGCCATGACTTAAAGCAATAATTGTTGATGGAAAGCAAAAGAGTGTATCTGCTACCTAACTGATATTAGTGCAAATTATCAATTATGCTTTTAATTATTAAATAAAAATATTGGCAGGACATTTTAATGGATAGCATCATTCCTAATGAACATTTTTATAATCTCTTTTAATATTCAACCAATCATAAAACTTTTTAAAAGAAACTATTAAAATTTCATGTAATGCAGACAAATTATTCCATTTGGTTGTATTTGTCTGGACTGGTTTGAACTTGTCTGATCCATGGAGTGAAAAGAACAGAAATGAAATGTTATTAGTCTGGCTTTAACCAGGAGCTATTCATTAGACACACATCATGTTACAAGCACAGGTTCTGACCAGCCAGTCAGCATTTCTGTTCAATTATCACTACATTTAGATTTTTTAATCTGCCTAAATTCGGAGAAAAAGGTATCAATGGTTGTCTAATCCGTTGTTGTCCTCAGGCCATATGGATATTAATGTGTCTTATTTGTTTCAGGATGGCAAGCAATGGGAAGAAAAAAACAGCCAATAAAAATGATATACCATCAAGGTACTGTGCCTCTTAACAAAGAACGTCTTTACATTATAAACTTGCTAGACAGTATAAATCACAATTAAGTGTGGCGCTTGGGTGGTTAGTGTGCTGCCTGCTAAGCAAGAGGTCCATAGTTTGATCTCAGTGAACACACACACTTGTTTTAAGGAGCAAGTGTGGCTTGGTTGGTTAATGTGCTGCCTGCTAAGCAAGAGGTCCATAGTTTGATCTCAGTGAACACACACACTTGTTTTAAGGAGCAAGTGTGGCTTGGTTGGTTAATGTGCTGCCTGCTAAGCAAGGGGTCCATAGTTTGATCCTCAGTGACCTCACACACTTGTTTTAAGGTGCAAGTGTGGATTGGTTGGTTAATGTGCTGCCTGCTAAGCAAGGGGTCCATAGTTTGATCCTCAGTGACCTCACACACTTGTTTTAAGGTGCAAGTGTGGCTTGGTTGGTTAATGTGCTGCCTGCTAAGCAAGGGGTCCATGGTTTGATCCTCAGTGACCTCACACACTTGTTTTAAGGTGCAAGTGTGGCTTGGTTGGTTAATGTGCTGCCTGCTAAGCAAGGGGTCCATAGTTTGATCCTCAGTGACCTCACACACTTGTTTTAAGGTGCAAGTGTGTCTTGGTTGGTTAGTGTGCTGCCTGCTATTTGCAAGAGGTCCATAGTTTGATCCTCAGTGACCTCACACATTTGTTTTAAGGAGCAAGTGTGGCTTGGTTGGTTAGTGTTCTGCCTGCTAAGCAAGAGGTTCATAGTTTGATCCTTAGTGACCTCACACACTTGTTTTAAGGAGCAAGTGTGGCTTGGTTGGTTAGTTTGCTGCCTGCTAAGCAAGTGTTGCCTGATTGGTTAGTGTGCTTTCATCAAAACTAGAGAACCATAGTTTGACAAATACATGAATAAATCATCAAAACTAACTAACTATGTAAGACGTCAGTGGGCTTAGAGGGGTCACTACTTAAGGTAGATAAAATGTATGCAATGCCCGAGGCATCACCACCTAGCAATCCATAAACACAAGTCTGAACACATATGGAACAGTATTGGCAAATAACACACATTTTATAACTAAGCTTAAAAATGTTATCTAGGAAATACTTTAGGGATGAGCAGTAAGTTATCTATAATTTATAAATCTCTCCATTTTTGCTAAATTTGAAATAAATTTATTCTTAAGAAATCATGAAATTTTTACAAATGCAGCTGAAATTATGCCTAAGATATGATAACAATACCTTGGAAATTTGCAGTATTGTACTTGCTCTTTTTCTATATGTGTCTATTCTAATTTCTTTTTAAAAACAAAGCCTATAATTTTGAGATATTTAGTGGACAAAATGTTGGGGAATTGCCAAAGAAATCACTTGTCTAATGGATCTTGCACATACATACACTTTAAAAATTAATAATTTTTTAAAGATATTTCAAAATTTTAAGTACTGAAATAAACTCAAAGTTTTGTATCTTGGCATTTGTCTGATTTGTCTGATATTTTAAACCAATAATAAACCAATAATAGTGTTATTCTTTTTTTTGTTTTTAACAACAAAATGTTCCTTGGCAACCATTTTCTTAGTTTCATAGCATAAATACTGGTGCATAAAGCAAGAGTTAAAAGCAAGTGTCATTTTGAAAATCTCCTTTGCTTTCCTGATAAAATATGTTATCATTCAAATTATTTTTTCCGTCATTTTGATTGGCCGAGAGAACTGCAAATAACTGCCTACAAATAACGGTCTGCTCATGCGCATTACGGTACAAAGCCATTTTGCTGCAAATAATTCTGCTCATGCGCAGTAACGTTGCATTTGACATTGTCAATCGAACTGAACGACAAGAAACGGTCCGCCATTTTGCCAATCACAGATGGAAATTCCTCTTCATTGACGCCAGTTCATCATGAAATTGTACCAGTCAGTAAACCTAGTACAAGGAGAATGGTCGAACCGCTTCTCACTGATTCCCAGGAGTAGCAAATTCTCAACGAGTTGAGTATCCAGCAGTCTCAACAGACTATTCAACAATTATTACAATTGTAGCTTCAACTTTGGCAACTGAGTATGAATGAACGAAGCAAGACTTGAAAGACTTTAATATCAGTTCAAAACTTAACTTTACTACATGATTTGAAAACATTTCTCAACTTTGTAGTTCGGCAATTTCAACTGATTATTCTTTTAAAATATCTAGTTATTTTGTATTTTGAGTTCTGGAGTGAATATAAAACAATGAACTGACTTCTTTGTTATTGTTTGACTCGTGCGCACTGCTACTCATGATCAAAGATTAGAAAAAATAATATGAATGATAAAACAATTATTGAACTCGGTTATCGCAAAATATCGTGATTTGTTAGTGTCTCGCAAGCAATTATTTGCCTCTGCCTTCGGCATCGGCAAATAATTATTGCTTGCTCGCCACTAACAAATCACGATATTTTGCTCAACCTCGTCCAATAATTGCTTATTATTATTCACATGAAATATATTTGGTTAGCCAGAGTATTAATTGAAAAATATATTAATTAGTATTAAAACTATTCTTAACACAGTTATATCTGCATATAAATTGTGAAATGTCTGCCAAAGTATCACCTGTCATCAAGAAAATTTTCATAAAATATTTCTCAAAGTATTTGTCAAAATACTTAAAATATTTCTCGAGTTTTCATTCTCAGACAAGCACAATTCTCAGTAAATTTCATTCAATGTATTCCTCAATTAACAGGCAATGTTTGATATGAGATATACTTCTATTTACGGTATTGATACTAGATGAAGAGTAGATTACTGATAAGCACGTATTTATTCTAAAAAATTTTCTTCATATCTTCCTCAAATAAAAAAAAATTTCCCCTATGTACTGCCCCCAAACTGCACTAATTTTCCCCAATATTTTTTACTTTTTATCTGAAATCTGCAATTATTAATCATCAAAGTAATGCATTCACTGACTTTTTAACAATTTTAATCTCAAGTCTTTGTAAAACGTCATGTGTAAGATTGGTCGTGATAGTGCTTAAGTTCCTGTGATTATCTAAGAGGAATTTTGTCCAATTTTTAATCATTTCATTTTGAATTTGTCAGCATTCTATTTTCTGCTTCAAAGTACTTGCTAAGAGCCTTGCTTCGTCGTCAATTGAACTTGTCTTAGCGATTAGTATTTATTCATTTAGCGATGACGTTATCTCTACAATTCTAGACCAATGCACTTGTCAGGGAATTTCGTTTTATCTATATTCCTACTCGATATTTTCTTTAATTTCACTAAATCATTGGACGAAATTATTCCACCAAAGATACGATAGATACGTTTGATTCGATCGTTTATTTGTGTAGATTGAAGCCAGATATTTAGACACCGGGTTTATCGAGTCATTTTAAATTCGCTATTGTTTCAAAAATGCTCTTGATGTCCCTCTCTAATTACAATTCAGGTTCCATATTTTGTTCATTTTTCCTGGTGACATTTGACTAGACGTTCTTGATGGCTAAGAATATTATATTGTGAAATATCGTGAACGATATTTCGGGCTGTTCTGACACTGTCTCTCGCTCTCTTCAGGACTACAGGTGGTTTATTTCAATAACCAACAATCCTGAATAATTTATTTGCCAACATGTAAATGTTGGTAAGAAGAACCCGACTACAAGCGGCTCGAAGGAAAAGGACAACTCGAGCTATCAAAACTCCCGTTCCAGCAACCGACTCCGCTCGTTGCCCTCGATTAGTGTTATTGTTCATTGACTCCAACACAAACAAAAGCGTCCAGTATAAATAATAACAAAACACGAACTAGATCCTTCACGGTCCATCGATGCGTAGTCGTACGCTATAATCGCCGTAAAAAAACGAGTTTTTGGCTAAAATGTTACTCAATTCCCTAAGAAATAAGCTTTCTAAATATATAACCTACTATTGGTTTCTATGGAAACTGTTTCGGTTCTAAAGTGCTTTAATTCCCCCGCGCATTCCTAGCATACACACGTGCATCCTAGAGGTACCTGTTTCAATGTCAGTTTCCTAAGTGATTTGTGCATAACACGCGACTACTCTCCCGACCCAAAAGTTTATAATATCCCATTGGAATTATGATTTTCGAGTTTCCTCGGATAATCAGAACCTGGAATATTTTACTGGAAGCCAATTCTTCCAAACAACATGACCTGCTATTTTCTTGCTGCCTTCAGAGGTTACTTTTAATAAAGCAAATACTCTAACTTCAAAATGGTTCAAAACTTGTGATTTTTTTTCGAATCCTAATTCCTTAAATATTGCTTGCGAATAGTGGAATGTGAGTGAGACTTTTTGAGGTTTTCATTTGACTTTGGCGACATAAGTTGTATGGCTTATGCATAGGTGCTAAATAATTTAACATAATATTTTACACCAGGGTGGAACTTCAGAGGAAAATATTGCCCTTCAGAATGACATCAAAAACAAAAAGAACCCCTCTTTCTTAGGTTGAAATTTGATGATTATTAAACCAGATCCCACGGAAACGATCCTCATCGAAGTAAAGAAATGTTCTAGCTACGCTCTTGTTCCTCTCGTAAAGAAAACAAGCATACACTAGGTAAAGAGTGTATCGGTTTGCGAATCGAGTGAGATTCGGCAGTGCTCCCGTATATACAGCGAGGTGCTGTGAGAATATATGATCCATAGTGCTTCTCAACTTCTCAATCGATTATTATAGGCTATCCACGCCGGTAACGGACAATCGATTACCCGAAGGTCCCAATTTCTTGTAAGCTCCTAAGCCGATCGATAAGGTAATAAATAAAGTCAAGATCTGGTGCCTCACAGCCATCGTGTTCATATTCCTATCTATTCTCCTTGGTTTCAAGTGGAGATTTGCCAGTAAGTTTAGTAGGCATCAAGGTGTGTGTGTGCATGTTGTTGAATGATGATTGTAAGCATTTTTCCTTCCTCCAAGGATACCTGTTGCCAAACGATTCAACTCATTCATCCGTTAAGTTGTCTGCCAAAATATTACAGCTACGATAGCTTTACAAATACTCCCCAAAAATGAATATTTCACTCGATTTGATTTATTGCAGCCTACTGAGTCTTACGAGTTTTGCAGTCATCCACAAAAATAGTATTCCTGGGCGCTTTGAAGTAATAATGCAAAAAATATCGTAGATTTTGGTTCTACGACGCCGGCAAAAGGGCCGTATTACGAGCTAAGTCAAGCTTGGATATAAATAATCACGAAAACTAAATGCATTCATGGACTTACCCAGTTACGACTACGGTGAAATCTAGCATGTTCCATCCGCTGCGGAGATATGAGCCAGGATGAAGCACAAATCCTAGTGCTGTTACTTTCAACACACATTCTAGACAAAAAATTGCTAGAAGATATATTTCAGCGTTATCCTAGAAAGAACGAAGCATTCTAGCATTACCATCGGTACTATTCTATACATAACATCATAGGAAACTTTGCTTGAATAATTTTGTGAGGAAAGTCCAAAGAAAGCATGAAAATGATATCAAATAAAATATAAAACTTACTATTCGAACATTTGTGTCGGATTTATCATCTTTGGGTAATGGAGTATTTGCGGCCAGTAGAATACAGTTGACAAGAATAGTCAACAAAATAAAATATTCAAAGGGCTTTTCCTCAGTTAAGGAATATAACGCGATGTAGAACTTCACAAAGTCGGGAAATTCTACTTACGTTTTGTGTTAGAAAATAGAATGAATATGCTAAAAGTATCATAAAGGTATTCTACCAAAACAATTCAACCTGTTACCCAACGAACCATGTTATGTATGAAAATAGACTGATAGAAATACACTGGCATAGCCAACGCCATGAAACCATACTCGACGCTTGGAGTCAAAGCTTAGGCTTCCAAAAGGATACTTTAGATTCCACGATTTTCTTGCAGAACCTTCGTATGATATTCCGTTCGGAGAGTATAAATAAAGATCTGTTGGATGTGATGATACTGGCCAAAGTCAACGGTGTTGATTCTCCCTGAATTGAAGCCGATCTGCTACGGGTTCGTGCGTTTGTCATTCTCGACTTTGTATAATAGTCTTCTGAAGGGACGGACGAGGGTCGACGCATATCCGACATATTTAACAATCTTTTGAAAAATTCTATCCCTCGTCTATCTTCAAATCAAGAATTTAATATAATTTCGAAGTTCCTCTATCGTCTCGCATGGGTTTGTTTCCAGCCATAGAATTCGCCGCTCGCGCGAACCATCTTTTGCCTTCTTTTTCTTGACACTATATGCTAATTACAGCACAAAGCAATTATACCAGCAACCTATCAGAGGACCTGTAAGGCACTATTCACGTGACCACAACTAGTCTCTTTTGGGTGGACCGAATTATGCGCATTATAATTTGAATACGAATTTTCTCTACATCTGGTTCACCTGTCTCGACTTTAGGAATAGTACCGCTTTGCAAACCGGAAGACGGTGAAATATCCTCAATCATTCTTACTCAAAAACCCTGAGTTGCAAAAAAAAATTTATTTTTTTCTTCTAATTTTTATAGTCCGAGATGCACGGACGCGAGCGTGATTGTGATAAATTGGAGATAAAATTCAACAGTATCTGTTGTTGTGCTCAACCTAGCGTGGAGGCGTACGCCGCCTTGAATGAACACAAGTTCTACTCGAGCATAGTTTTTCCTTCACCACTGAGTCGTACACAACAAACCTCCAAAACTGAAAACCGCGACTTAGGTTGATTGCGTTTGTGGAATTCCAACCATTTCTAAATGTTTGGGGTTTGTAATTTTGGGACCAATTATGCTATTTATTTAAAATGAGTAGAAGCTCTTTTGTAGAACTAAAGATCGTCATTATTTTCGAAAACTTGTATTGGAATTAGAAATCTTACTCAAATCAATGTACAAGTGAGTATTTCCGGAAGTATTGTCTGTTTCAAGGAAAGCTGGATCCTGAAGGATGTTATCAATTCGTGAAGTTTTGTTTTGTCGTACGTTCGCTTTGGTTACGATGAGATCATTTCTTCTTGGAGTAGAACACGACATTTTGCCGGATCCATCATTTACCAGCGTGGACATAAAATAACTCGGTTTGTCTTCTCTTCATATTTCGTGCTAAAACCCCTTTTATTTCTATAAGAATCAGCTCGAGAATATTTAAAAAAAAGATCCTTAAAAAAACCGCCGTAGAAATTTTTGATATTAAGAAATTTGAATTAAATGATACGCAAAAGGAATCTCTTTAAATTAAAATATCCGAGGTTTATATTTTTCCATTTCCCTCTAAAATAACTAGTTTCTTCTCCTTTTTCAACCATTTCTTTTTTTCATTGATTTGATGAAGCTGTTCAGTTTTGTTGGATGTAAATTTATTCTCCTCGCTCGCTGTCAGAATTGAAGGAGGTTTTGCAATATTTATGTTGCTTCTGCATCTACTGCGACGCGATAAGGAATTTGTTGTTGTGAAATCATACTAAAACAATCGGCAAAACTAAAGGAAAAGTCGCGCCCCATCACCGCAAACATTGCCGAATTGTATAAGCACTCGCAGTTCTTGCGGAGGCGATTAGGAAGAAAAGCATACTTAGTTTAATATGCGTGGAAATTTATGGGAGAGGAAATTTCGTTCGAATTTTTCAGAGTTTAGGTTCTGATTGATAAATAATAAATGCACAGGCCCTGCGTCGCAGCTGGTCTTGTGTCATTTTGGTGTGCTCCCTTACGTCCTTAGCTAGCAAATTAACTATTCCAAACTTCCTTATTTCTATGCTATTTTAAGTGTTAACGAACACGCTTCGCACCCTTTATTTAGTGATGTAAGCGCGCAACTGTGGCAAGAAAGCTAACTTGAGATATTAGGGGTGACAGCGATGTGCATAGCAAATTACTGACTTTAGGATTTGTAGGGCGATTCGCTCGTAAACCGACCCCATATGGATATCAAGCCGCTCGCTCGACACTATTTTTGTATGTTATGGTATCGATACAAACCATAAAATGCCAGATCTAGCACGAAAGGGCTATAAACTATGCCCGAGTTAGGTCGTATACTATTATTTATAATATGCGATGTGAATGAAGGGGAGTGGAGCGTTGAGTAGATTTGTATGGGTGTTTTGATATCAAATCTGTGAACGACGCAGTTCAAGTGAACTCGGTTGAGAGTAACCAGTGTTTGGGATTATCAAGGTTCCTAGCTAATTTCGCGGCGTTCATGGTTACCCACGATGAACTTTAAAAAAAAAATTCTGATCATTTCAACTGCGTGTGCGGGTCAAAGTCACAACCAAAAATCTGTGCACTTGCTTGCAAAATACGGGCCTGTATTTGCGCATTATTTCTCGAACCTTTCCGCCAACTCCCATCACAACTAAAATCCCCTTTTTATTATATTTTCTAAGCTGTATTATAATATGTGTATCTGTTTTGATTAGCTCAGTTTGAACACCTGTGATAGTACATGACGTCAACAGTAAATTAACCAATGGTTTCATTTTGTTTTCTCGCTTGACCCGACACTAGACTGGCTTTTCTTCCAGTGCAATATCAAGTGAGCAGAGTAGACGCCACAAAAAAGTGCATTTTAAAACAAATAAAGATTCCTTAGTTAATTAAAACCATCGCTTTTTTTACTCCGCTCTCCTTTGATTGTCGATTTGATTGAATTACCAATTTTATATATTTAGCTTGTGCGACACCAAAACATTAATACCGTTAACGTTTATTTTTATTTATCTATTATAAAGTCAAACGTTTCAAACATTGTTTCCTGTAATTACGTTATTCAAATATCAATTTTATGAAGAATTTAAAAAAATGTCCTTAGGGTAAATCATATGGGTTTTTATTTTATTTTATTTTTTCAAATGAAAAAAAAACTGTTATATTGATAGCTAACGACTCTTTGACAAAGCAACGCTGATTGTGCATTATTTCCTTTTCATGTGCGATTGTATCATCATTTATTCTTACTATGAGTACCACTTAGGAAGCAATTCCTTAAACGACTAACGGAAGAAGTCTGGGTACCAAGTTGATAAAAAAAAACACCTGTCTCCGCGCGCATGCGTACTGGCGACGCAACTCCTCCCCACAGGAAGCCCATTGACCTTGATAACCTAGATGATTAGAAGCCCCGTCAACAGAGAAAGAGCTTTGCATATGTTTCATTAGAAGAATGCCCCATGGAGTATCCCCTCCGATGCTAATAGTTCCGTGCAATCATTACAGCTGTTGTACAAAGATAATATTATGATAAAATAAAGTGTTGGATAAAAGCAATATTTGGAGTTAAACAAAAGAAGGTGCGAAATTCGCGATATATTCGCATGCGCACTGAAAACAAAACTTAAATTTTGAATTGGCTTATAGTACCAGCATTAGGAATAAATCCTTGGTACGCAATCTGATCTTATTTTTTCAGTTGGTAATTGCGGGGGAGAGGAGGGCCAATATTCCCCAAGATACCCCTTGTCTGAAAATATTTGATCAATTGAAGTTCCAATAATAGACCTATTTATCTGTCCTATTTGAATCATAACTGACCTAAATATCGATTCTATTTATGGCATTAAGACGCTCGAGAAGACACACTGATAAAGGAACACTCAGAAGGATTTTATTCCTACGTGACTTGAGGTTTATAAAGTATGTTATGGAATCGCGTTAACGGCCATTTAGTTAATAATTTGAGCGTTTCCCCGTAATTAAAGTTATTTATATCCTGCTCAATTATTTTAAGAATTGACGACCTTTTTTTTTGGAAGCCTAGTGAGTGCCTCGGTGTGTAATGTGTACGATACATGTTAATAATGATCCCAACTAGAGGTCTTTGTAGACTGCATTTCGTAACTGTCTCCAGTGCGTTTTACATTATTAGTGAGTGCGTCGGTGTGTAATATGTACGATAAATGGTAATAATGATCCCAACTAGAGGTCCTTGTAGACTGCATTTCGTAACTGTCTCCAGTGCGCTTTACATTATTAGTGAGTGCGTCGGTGTGTAATGTGTACGATAGATGGTAATAATGATCCCAAACCATACTATGACGTCCTCTTTATAGACTGCATGTCGCAACTGTCTCCTGTGCGCTGTACATTACTAATCAGAGAGGGGTCTGTGAACCGGTATTGTATTAGAAACAAATATGGTGTAAGGAGGGAACGCTTAGTACTGTTGGCCTACCTCCTCCGCAATTGTCTCTCTTCTTTTCGGTCTTTGTTAATTATCCCTGTAATGGGCTACCTGTGGTGAGTATTGGTAGATTATCCTCCCCAACCTACCTCTTCCCTATTTTACCACAGGGATTCTGAGCTCAAAATAAAGACAAAGAAGAGAGAGAAGCCTGCAGATAAAGAGGAGGTTAAGGACCGTGACTTTAAAATAGTTTTCTAACAAGAATCGAATATTTGCACACCAGATATAGCGACCTTCAGAAATAGGAGAACATTTTTCACCCTCCCTTCTCCATAAGTTTAATAATTAACAGTTGGTAGATAATTAAGGCTGTCGTAACCTCGGCAATAGCACCGTCTAATCGGTTTAGCGTGGACAACGAACAAGTTGCAAGAAAGGTTTTTCTTTATGGTTGCCTAGTAACAGTTTGAATGTCGGATAAAAAATATAATTCTGGTATGGGTTGCCTGTGGATTCAATAAGAAATTTTTTGTAATTTAAACTTCGTTGCTACAAAATTTGAATAAACCTCTGGTTTACCTTGAAGGTGGAAAGAGATACAAAATAATAAGCAACTATAAATTACAGGGAGTCCAATCTAAAAATACACTTTAGTTTTTCTGCCTAGGACATCATAAGAAAAAATTATATTGCAAAAAACGAAAACAAACTTCTGCACTGTATTTTTGCTTTCTTGTTTGATTTTATTATTTGGCATACTATTTTGGACTTCATAAATACGAATACTAGTGTTATCGGGCCTGATTTTATCTTTTATCACTATCTCTGTTACACCTAATTGCAAGAACGTTCTGACTCATATAAGAATGAAAAATTACAAAGTAAGATAGGAATTAATTAGAAATATATATCTTTGATTATTATTGTAAAGCCCCCTAGATTGATGCGAATAACTGTTTTAGTATATACCAACGAGGTAATCTCAAAAAATATCATAAAGAATTAAGAGAAAAATATCATATGCCCTTGGCAGGACTCGAACCCACGGTTTCGGTATACTAGTCCGACGTGTTAACCACTACACTACAAGGACCAACCACGCTGGTTACGCAGCCAGTCATTTCACTCAAAAATATCAGTCTGTTCCTTCAAAATTACAGTGAAACATTTACACCTGTTCCTCAGAAAAATTAAATTCCTATTTGTCATTTTTGTAAGGAGACCGTGATGAAAATAGAAATCTCCTTTTTCGTAACAATTTCTACGAAGTATTTCTGACCTTGAGAAAAATCCAAAGACTATTGCTATGACAACGATAATGAGACGTATGCTTCTGTTGTTCGTCTACGTGACCGGTGATAGTCTAGTATGTGACGTAGTTTCTGAACTAAATCTCCGATTACCGACTTGTTACTAGGTGCAATCTTACGTCATCATTTCAGCAACAATTAATATATGTTTGTATATTTCATTTTGTTGCGCAAGCCTGTGAACTTTCTAGATGTTTTCCCACTCGTCTACATGCAGCCACCAAAGTGCTGACCGAGGGTTGCTGAGTCTTTTCGTCCACTTGGGGGAAGGGGAGAGGTTGAGCTGTCCACTCACTTCCGCGGGTCCAAAATGAAAAGCAGTTACAGCCTGTAATTTTATAAAGATTTTTCTTACTCTTTCTTCGTGGCAAGATTTGTTGTTTAAACTTCCAATTGTTTCAGGTGGAGTTTAAATCATTGAGAGCCTTTTTTGCTCTAAATAGAGCAAGGTATATTGATTTTTTTAGCTTTTTTGGAACCCGGAAATACGTCACAACTTTGGGCAACAAATCCTTTCATGAAGAAAAAGTAAAGTAAAACAAATCTTCATAAAACTGCTTTTCGTTTTGGACCCGGAAGTTGTTTTTCTAAACGAATGACGTCACACTTAACAGCCAAAAAGAAAACAAAAAAGTGAAGTATAAAACTATTTTTCCCCAATAATATAATTTCTCCAAAAATCCTAATTCTTTGGATTCACTATTTATATTCATTCTCAGTAGATATTTCCGTTTTAGTAATGAAAATACCTTGAAGGGCGTCGGCACAATGTGCTTCTATAAACTAACGCTCATTGACCAATCAGAAATCGTGTTAATATGCCATGTAATCGTGGATTTGATTGGCTAATGTAGTGTACTATAAATATAGCTGTGGAAAAATTGCATTCAGTGCGGAGCGCGCGGCAACATTTGAACCAAACTCGTGAGACGGAAAAAAGCGTGAGAAAATCAAGTCTTGCAATTCCCATCAACTCGACACCTTTCTTGACCTTTAGAAAGTTTGAATTTGTCATATCCAATGCTTACAAAATAGTAGCAAGCTCACCTATTTATTTTTGCTGTCGTTGTTGTCCTTCAAATTTCCTCGGTTCTTGTCTTTCAAAATGGCTTCCATTCGAAGAACTTTGTTCCCGTCAACTCCGAATTCAGATACCGAACGATGTACAGATAATTCTCTTTCGGTACTATCGTGTTCTGAAGTTAGCGAAAGTTCAAATACGGAGAAAGAGTGTGGTAATGGCGACTCTGAAGAGTTTCATGATGTTGTCCTTGAAGAGAACACGGTAAACTGAAGTAGCTAAGCTCGTAGCTCCACAAACGCTTTCATAGCTTAACAAATGAATACAATTGTATTCTTGCTTTTATTATCTGTATTCCTTGTTTCTATAGGACCGTGCAAGCAAGAAAATGCTGGTGGTCGGCGTAAGCATGGGTGAAGATATTTGCAAGCAGCTCTCTGGTATGCCATTGTTACAAGATATCTCAGTTCTCTCTTGTTCTCCAAACAATCTCCCAGCCATCTGCACTAAAGAAAAATTTATACTGGTTTTTCTGGACAAATACTGCGAAGAGAGCTGTATATCAAAAATTTGCTCAACACTGAGGTAAGCTTTTCTTCTTCGCATAGTAAGATTTCTTTTCATATATAAATTGGAACTACTCGTTTGTGTCTTGTTTCGCAATGAATACGTACTGGGATATGTAGCACCAGGATGGGTTCTGGTTCGACGAAAGAATCCAGACTTACACGCTGATAATATATGAAATATTGTTTGAATACTTGATACTAGAAAAAGTCAAAGTTTTTGTTGCAGTAAGAAGCATTATCAATACGAACTACCAAATGGTTATGAATTTTTCGTATACTTTTCCAGGTATAACTCGTCCTCCCTCAATACCAATGTACCTATCATTGGCGTTTCTGATGCAGAAAGAGGTACACTGATAAAAATTGTAGGAATAAAAATGAACTCCATCAGAAAGATCATGACACAAGACTTATTTCCAGAAGATTTAAATATCTGGTTAAGGATTGTATATGGGACAGGAACAAAAGCAAATTCCATAAGTTTGACAGCTTGCATCCATATTTTATGTTATCATTGACAGTCCTTGAATTGTCTGAGTTTGCAGAATATTGAGAATTCCAGTAAACCCCTTCATGGATCTAATAGAGCATGTCAATAATCTGGTCTAAATTTTTCACTTATAGAACATACCAGTAACTATGGACTGAACGATGTTGTCAAATTTCCCTTAAGAGAAGATGCAGTCAATCAGCTGCTTTTGAAGTTTGCTGGAATCATTCCCTTCAAAGGTAGAAAAAAATTGATTCGCAAATACTAAAAACTCTGAGTTATTAACTTGTTAAACAACTACATTGCTTTAGGTTTACCCTTGACTCCAGAGAGTCCAGATGATGATGTTGCTGTGGCCAGAAAAGCTGCCGAGATCATCAGGGAATCTGAAGAACAGTCCATGCTCAGCTTTAGTAAGGATGACTGTGTACCTAAAGACAGGTATGTTTCATTTATTCACAAGATACACCTGTAAGATGAAGGAGGGTAACTTAAGGAGCAGCCCGTGAAGGGAGGGGTTTGGGTGGCTAGTCAAATTAAACCACTTTAGAATTAAAACAACAATAAAAAGTTATGTAAAAGCTAAGAGGAATCTATATAATTGCTTTCTAGGTAACAGCCACTCCCTTTGAAATCACCTTGTATCTGCCAAACACCTTAAAGGACCATTCATTATTTACAGGGAGAGGGGGGAGGGGAAGGGCAGGTACATTTTCACTTGCACAAATTTCCATGACTCCTACCCCTAAAGTGTCCTTTGTTTCTCTTAGCCTTGTCCTTTGTAATGCACAAAAATGCTTCCCCCTATATTTGCACCGGCACCCCCCCTCCCTGTAAATAATGACTGGTCCCTGAAGAGTAATGTAAAATCTTAGAGGAAGCTATATACTAGCTTTCTAGCTAATTAACCTTATCGACTTGGGGTAATGTTGTCCCATTTCAGACCATGTGTCATTCTCTTGAGAATAAGATTCTTTGTTTGAGTTGTATCCATATTCATGTATCTTATCATGCACAACCGTTAAACAATGAAATGATACTCTGGGGAATGACACATGGCCTGAAATGGGACAACATTACACCCAAGCCGATGAGGTCTATTAACAGCCATCCCTTTTGAAATCATCCCAGTTCTGCCACTATTTTGTGTTGAATTTTAATTCATTTCTTCTCACAGCAGAGAGGCTAAGTCGTCATTTGATTCCCCAGAGGAACCAGAGTCTCACTGCAAACAAATCACTTGTAGCTTGTATACTAATTCCAACAATAACCTTTACATACCTTCACCATCACCCATGGACCAAGACCACGGTAATACAAGGCATCAGACTCTGAACTATAACACTACAGCTTCTCAAGACTTCACTAGAAGCACTGTAAGTTCACTGTACAACGAGGACTCTTTTCGCACAAGAGAACATGCTTCTTGGGGAATTCCCCAAGATTACCCACAATGCCATGTGACTCAAAATGTTGTACCAGGTCAGTCTACAGGCATATGTACAGATCACGTCATGGGTTGTCATGGTTATTCTAGTGTATCTGGTATATATCAACATAATTATCCTACAGTGCCAGTGTCAAATCAGTTGCCTTTAAAACCAGTCTCCCAGTATCTGACACCTAATGGCTCTTACGACAACAAACCGCAAGACAAACCAATGTCATCACAAGATGTTGTCCAACCTACTGTGAATATGGCATCCTCTGTACCCACAAATGTGAAAATGAATACCTTTGGTACTCCAGCATACATGGTTAGTGGAGCACCAGGAACTAAGGACATGAAAATAACTATTCTTCCTGAGGATATTTCCAAGCACAGCTCAAAGGAGAGAATCAGAAGGTTAGTGTTTGTTTGGGAGGAGAGGAGAGGAGTTTTTAAAGAGGGTCCTGAAGGGGTAAAATGGGAGCTGGGATTCGCCTTTTTTGGGCTGGGAAAATGGGTTTTAAAGCTGGGACTGGGAAAATGGGCTTTAATGCACTCAGACTTGGATCTAGCCATTTCTGGTATTGGGATTTTGTAAAATCTATAACTCGGACTGGGATTTTGCAAAACTCACATGTATTTTGTTCACCTCTCCTCCCTTCCCACAATTTCAATTCCATTCTCTTCTTACTTTTTAATCTCATTTCTCCCCACTTCCCCGATTTTAATTTTTTCTCTTCCCACTTGTTGGCCTTGGAATTTACATAACTTCTAGGTTAGTATTTGTTGGAATATAGGGATTTCAGGACGATCATCATGACTGTAGTATGAGACTGAAGACAATTTTTAGGGGGAGGGGATGGGGGCGAAATCTCTTAACAAATCTCTTACCAAGAATAACTTTCACATTTCAGAGAAAGAATCAAAGAAAGCTGTGACAAGCTACGTTTTCTACTTCCAAATATTTCGGGCAAGAAGACGGACATGGCATCTGTATGTATCAATAACTACCTGCCATTATGTGCAGGGGGTGAATCTAGTAGGATTTTGGGATGGTGGGTACAACTCACTGTGTTAAGATAAAAAATAATCAATATCAACCACACCTTTATTGTCAATGAGTGCATCATTATCATATGCATTATCATCTTCATTATCATCATTATCATCATCATGAGCACCCTATAGCTACCACCTTCGACAGCACCACCATAATCCATCACCTTCATCATCACCATGAATATCCTCACCTACATGTATCATCATCAACACCATGTCACTATTTAGTAGTATGCTATTCAAATAATTATTTATTTATATATTTATTCATATATCTATCATTAATCCTACACATATTGTTTTATATCTTCATTTTAGATTCTTGAAATGACAGTCAAATTTGTCAAACTCGTTAATGAGAGAACACCAGCCCCAGTTATGCAAGAGGTAAGAACTAGTGATGATGATGATGAAGATACATGATGATGATGAAGATACATGAGGATGATGATGATACATGATGATGATGATGGTGATGATGATGATAATGATACATGATCATGATGATGATACATGATGATGATGATGAAACATGATGATGATGATGATACATGATGATGATGATGATACATGATGATGGTGATGATACATGATGATGGTGATGATGATGATGATGATACATGATGATGATGATGATACATGATGATGATGATGATACATGATGATGATGATGATACATGATGATGATGATACATGATGATGATGATGGTGATGATGATGATAATGATACATGATGGTGGTGGTGGTGATAGAGCAGTTTTCGTATGAGTGGGAAACATTACAGTAGATTCGGAGCTGTACTGTAGCCATACCATATCTGTAACTATGCATTGTGATTGGATGAATTACTGGAAGACAATGGGAAGCCATTTCGATGTCACAGCATGTTGTACGGTGTATGAGCTGTAAGTTAGTACAGTATGTTTCCCACTCATTCAAAAACTGCTCTATTGACGGTAACAACATGGTGGCCATGGTGATGGGTTTAATACTGATGATGGTGTAATGATAAATACATGGGTTTTCAATTAAGGATAAAGTAGATTTTACTTGGTACTCATTAGTTTATATAGTGGTCAATTTAGTAATGGAAAAAAATATAATATATTATTTAAAAAGTAAATATTAGCTAAAACCTACAAGTGTGAATAATTTTTGTCATACTATTGATCACCATAGATTGCTGCATCTCTTTCTGTTAACACAATGAGTCTGTGTAGAAAAAGAGCCCAAAAAGAGATGACAATACACCCTTCTAAACAAGCCAAACCAAGGTGAAATATTTAAGGTTCAAGGTTTATTTTTTCCACATATTTACAGTTATAGATATTAATAAATACAGACAAAGAATCGTGGTAGAGCGCAGAAATACAACCCGAGGGGGTTAATGAAATTTTCTGCACCCTATTCATAGGTAGATGTAATTCAATTTAAAGTGGGACGAAAGAGGTGAAATTACAATGCATAAATAAGTTAAGAACAGTTCTTAGACACAATATGTTTGGAGGGAATTGCTTATAAATAATATGCTATACAAAAATAATGATGACGAAAATACTATCGAGATAATAAGAAGTTTTTATAGTTTGTTTTAAACATCCAATGAGATGAGCTTGTTTTAATACCGATGGGTACATCGTTCCAGCTTACTGCACTTGCATATTTCACGCTAAATTTACCGTAATTTAGGTTTATATGGTTAAAAGCTAGATGAGTCACTTAAGGTTCAGGTCTATATTTATGCATGTGCATGAAATCCTTAACCTCACATTAATTCATGCAGCTCTGCAGACCACATTTATGGTATCTACATACTTCTATACACTGGCTTTTTGCTGCCAAACAAGTGTTTACAGACCTTATTTGGTAAAAACACATTAAAATGCCCATGCATTTGATGCATGTAAATACATTAAAAAGCCACAGCGTAACTATATAGGGAGTGTTTTCCTGCTTTTTCAGCCATAATCACGAAAAATAAAAACACAATATTCATATTTTGGTCAAGAGGCTGGTTGTGGTATTTGTTTGGTTTAAGCAAATTTTTAAAATGGTCTCAAATTTTCACTTAGGCCACTTTCACATTAAGCCCTTCAAATGTGGACATAACTGCATGAACATGACTCTAAGCATTTCATGAATAAATGTTAAGAAGGCCTATTCTTAAAGGAAATAACATATGGCCTAAAAACAGAAAATATTTTGCTAATCTAATTATACCACTATGGATTCTATCTTTAGGTTGGTCTCATCACAACTTCCTGTGCCAGTAGTCTCTTCTGTAATACCTACAGATACCCAAGGACACTACAGACTAAGGGGTCCTTCTATGGTTAGTAATAATGGCCCATTGTACCTCTCACATATACGTGGACAACACTGTACTTCTAGTTCTCATCAGTATGGTCAATACCCACCTACAATCAACTATGGCTCTTCATATAACCCTTTAAACAAGGATATCCAAGGAGGGTTTTATCCCGCTACACATACTAGTGTGGTAAATCAGGGTTATTCTTGTAGTGCTTCCAAGGATGTTACAGTGGTTCAGACATTTGCACCGCCGCAAACGACAAACTCTCAGATCTGTCATCCCATGAATGTCTGTCTACACAGACCTATACCTGGGAATACTCCTACTACTAGTAGTGACATGCCGCAGCAATGGAGTTTTCTGAAACTACCACCTATAAACACAATATCTCCTTGTAGCAGTTCACATTTTAGTCGAAATAGCAGTGAAGAGCCGTCTGCAGGATCTAACATGTCTTCACCAAGTGGTTCAATGGATTCACCCCTGTGGGATGAACCAAAGAATTCTTGTCCTCTATAGCAATTGGATGCAAAAATGGCCCAGATATTATCAACAGTTTAATATTCTGAAGTTGGAATATACGACATCTGTATGTGTGTGCTGGGCTATTGAACTGGCTGGTATGAAATGAAGAATTATTGTCCTCTAGCAATTATTCTCCTCTTGTCCTCTAGCAATTGGATGCAAAAATCGGCCAGATAGTATAGAAGGTTTAATATTCTGGAGTTCAAATAAACTTATTGGTATAATTGTGCGCTGGGCTATATAGAACTGGTGGATATGCAGCGAAGAATTATTCTTGTCCTCTCATAACAATTGGATGCAAAAATGGGCCAGATATTATAGAAGATTTAATAATCCTGAGTTGGAATATACATCTTTGGTATATATGCGCTGGGCTATATAGAACTGGTGGATATGCAGCGAAGAATTATTCTTGTCCTCTAATAACAATTGGATGCAGAAATCGGCCAGATATTATAGAAGGTTTAATAATCCTGAGTTGGAATATACATTATTGGTATATGTGCGCTGGGCTATACAACTTTGATATTGGTCAATATATATAATTTCATACGTACATGCAAATGTATATGTGGTTAACACCAGTGAAATCAGGTAGGTAGTACATATCATTTTGATTTCTTCAGCGACATTAAGAAATATTAAGTATTAATGTCCAATTACCATGTGTGGTTTCGTATTGCCATATTTGGTTTATTTCATGTTTGGTTGACAGTTTTATAGAGCAATTACGTACTCCTTGAATGTTAAAGAAATATTCCCCTTCACAGTTCCCTGCGCCATCTTGAAAGGTAGCCATGCCTTTGCATCGAAGCAAGACAAGAGGTGACCTTGCGATGAAAGGGGCATGCGAATAATTGTACAAGGTGTTAAAAATACAAGGCTGGAAATATTTTTTTTTTGATAGGCAGTTCATTTGTCAGGCCAGAAGAATATTTGACCTGTCAAACACAAGTGTGGCTGGTCAAATGTCCAGAGAATGGGAATCAAGTGGTCATTTTTACTGGTCATTTGTCTGATGACTGGTGCTTATTTGCAGCCTTGAAAATAGGTCTCTAGCATTGCAAGGTCCTCTCATGTCTCACAATTCAAAGACACCACTACCTTTCAAGATGGCACAGGAAACTGTGAAGGGGACTAGTAGAATAGGCTGTTAATATGGTGTCATTTTGCCGCCAATATAATAATACAAGAACACTTCATGATGACGGTAATAAAAAATTATTTACCAATAATCACTAAGCATTAGGTGAATAATTATTGTTTTAGTATTGTTACACAGGTGATTATTCAAAAACATTGATTTATTTCTAAAATGTATTTTAAAAGAGGCTTGTATCAACAAACCAAGAGCGCACAATCCTATATTCATCTATAGGTGATAATAGAGAAATATACCGAAGTTCTTCACCAGTCAGTGCATGCGATTTTTTATAATCACCTGGGTAATGATACTAAAATAATATAAAAGTTACAGCATATAATAATTATTATTTATAAAAGTTGCATTAAATTAGATATTTTAAGACAAAATTTGAATCTGTTATAAAGTATGAGTTTGAATGTTCTCAGAAAACATTTAATATTTGAATAACAAGACCTGTAATTAACATTATATTTCTGGATTATAGAATTATAATTATGGAGTTGTATATTTTTTGGTATATATTATGAAATTGTTACATTTTTCCAGAAATTTATACTGTAAAAATATTTGTAAAAATACTCCAACCGTTAAGTTATTCCATAGAATTGTAAGTTCAGAAAAAAAAAAAAAGAAAAGGAAAAAGAAAGAAAGAAAATCTTGGTCTGATAATTGTTTAAAAAGGTAATTTATTTTTTCACTCGTTAGATGGCCAGATAGATATCACAGCTGTTGAAATATATGTAAGGGAAAAGGTCAAAACAATTGTCCGCAATAGGGACCCGATTTAGGGGGGTGGGGTGGTATCACCCGGTACCCACCACCTCTGGAAGTAAAATCTTAGACTTTGTCTTCAAATATCTCCAAAACTAAAAGTCAGATCAGAGAAGTAAATGAACTGTCTGTCTCAGTGTATGCTAGAAAACATGTTTGTGCATAGAAATGGTCACTATAGACATCCAGTACTGAGCATTTTGATAGGCTTCTGAGGGGGGAGGGGGTATGAACCGGTACCCACCACCTAAATGAATAAAAACGGGTCCCTATTTTGGACTATTGTTTTGACCTCTTCCCTAATTAACAAAAAAATGAACATTAATTATATATTTGATATTATAATTTACGAGGCAGTCTATTTTATATAATGGTAAATAAATTACTTCAAGTCAGGAAGAGAAGAACCCAAATATACCTTTAAATTGTCAATAGTTGAAGGGATAAGTTTACAAGGTATAGTTGGAAGTCCTAGTCGTTTATAGGCCTCGTATCTATGACAACCACCAAAGGAATAGAAGTAATCACCACCTTGTCTGCCTTTGATCCACAGTACATCAATGGGTGGGACAAGATACCTGGTGTTTTGACCCTAGAAGTTGATTACGTTAAAAAATGGTTAGAGCCCCTTTAATTTAGTGTTTCTTCATGTCTCCCCCCCCCCCCCCCCCCCCAACACAACAATAAATTACTGACCCTCTCCCCACTGATTAAAATACTGGAAATATACTATGGTTATTTTGTAGGCTTCTCTAACAACATGGTGCACTGTGGTCTAGTTTGGGTACAAATATCTGTTTTTCTCATTAAAATGGTGTTGTTTGTACCAAAACTAGACAAGAATGCAAACTGTTTATAAAATTCTGAGAAGGTCTTTATAGTTTAGCACAAAACATTAGGGCTCTTTTAGGCAGGAACAAGGGATAACAAAATGCATTGTCAGGGCTGGCATAAGGATGTAGGGGGGGGGGGGGGTGCTAAAATTGCTGAAGTAAAACAAAAGAAAATAAAAGTAAAGTAAAAGTAAAAAAATCACAAAAAAAAAACCGTTAAAAAAGCTGATGCAACGTGCAAGTAAAATACAGGTGCTTGAAAAAACAAATTGCAGTTGGAGGAATTGACATTATCCTTAAAAAATGGGGGGCCCAGCACCCCCAAACCCCCAAAATCTTTAGTGTGGGGGCTCTAGCCCCCCAGCCCACTTTAGTCTGCCACCAATGATGGTTTCCCACAATGGAGATTTTCTTATCTTTTCTATTGAATTCCAACCTCCATTAAGTTCTATATCAATCCCCTCTATCACTCTTAAAGTAATTCATTACCATGGTGATTAATAA
Organism: Anthopleura sola; assembly: GCA_023349425.1. Taxonomy (NCBI): domain Eukaryota; kingdom Metazoa; phylum Cnidaria; class Anthozoa; order Actiniaria; family Actiniidae; genus Anthopleura; species Anthopleura sola. Next base: position 1,268,187 of record JALHLI010000010.1, read on the forward strand.
CTTTCAAAGCTTGTATCTAAAAGGCCTTTTCGTTGGAAATACTGAACAGATAAAGCCTTTGAAATAAATTAGAATATTATTCCTCGTATTGGTTTAGAAAAATTGAGGGGATTACAGCCCTTTGTTTTCGGTAACTAGGAATGAACTTTTGCTCATAATTCTCCTAATAATTATGTAAGCAATTAAATATAAGTCGCTTATATCAATCGACCCGTGGGAATTGTATAATTTCAAACGCTTGATAAGTACAATGTAGATTAAACAGCAATTTATACTACAGTTAAAATGATTGAAAGCATAACACGGCTTGGCAATAAAACCGAATTATGTAATAACGATAGTAAAAGGATTGAAGTTTGACTTGCAAGCTTAAGCGTCTAAACGCAACCCTTGTCAACACTGTCAACATGGCGAGACAGATAACAAAAAAAATCATTTCAACAATATAATAATATTTGCATGGCCATTTCTGCAATAACAGAGAATATCTAACCTTTATTGTCTCCATCAAAGAAGACACTTTTTCTTGTTCGAGAGATGAAGGAATTGGGCGAATAAGAACATGAATAGGAACATCGTGGACTTCGCTGATTCCAGCAGAATGGACGCTTGGGTACCTACTCGCAATGATCGAGTTTTGATGAGCCATACTAAGATTAGAAATAAGGTTTAGGTTTGCTAAAACAGTGTAGAATAGCCCATGGTGCTTGTAGAGTGAGCGTAGCATCAAGTTTTATTCCGTGATCTAGCGTTGTTCACTCCGAGTTCAAACAATCCGTCTCACGGGTTCCGGGTTTGGGCTTCCTGTGGAGCGAGACTACCTAGGGAGTGGGGGAGGGGTTCTTAATGCTTGCTTTCAACGGACATCATTTCCGGTACACACGACTTCTTTTTCAGTTGGGTTGAAGTTGTGGTGCATTATGGACTAGTTTGATTACAACATTTTTGCTCATCCTGGTGTTGATGCATGGTAGTACTCAAGCAATACCAGAATGCATTTAGTTTGTAATCAGCCAGAGGTAGAAGAAGGAGGGAAACCATTGGTTGTGAAATGCATTGCCTTGATCAAAGAATCACTTGAAAATCTAAATTAGAATGATTTTATTAGTTTTAATATTTTACATGAGAATTATTGAATTGTGGACACAATGCATGCATTTTTTTAAGCCCAGATTGTTAACAGTCCCTCTTTTCCCTCCAGACTCAGTCAAGTTGGAGGTTTTCCCCATCTTGGGTCCACTGGGTGTGGGGGTGAGTTCAAAGAGACAAACTTTTAATTGAGGGAGTGTTAACAGTCTATGTGAGGCCTAATAGATGGTACAGTATGCTAAGATGCTAAGAGTGCATTCCCAGGAAAATTTTTCCTTGCCAGCAGAGTCTCCTGTCTCCAGGATTCGTCTACATGGGAGACTCTGCTAGCAGGGAAGGAAAATTCATGCTGAGCTGCATAAATTCTGATGTACTAAGTGGATGTACTGTACGCTACATAAAGTTGTTTTTCCCCAAGAAAACTTTTTTCTTTAAAATATCAAGATTTCCTTACAAGTTTCCTTTCTCATTATTTTTCTAGATATCTCAATATGACCTTTTATAAAATATGTTTACAATTTAATTGGTTGTTTAATTTGATTTCTTTGGCTTTTTTGTGTTTTTCAGCATGATTACAGTTATGAATACACCTGCAATAAAAAGGGAAAAAATTAATCCCACAATGACACTCAAATGGTTTCCCTTGCACCCAGAACACAACTCACTTCCATTGCCACCCAACACTCAAATGGTTTCCCTTGCAGCCAGCACACAAATGGCTTCTTTAATATATTAGCTGATACTGTGGAAATCCAAATGAGAAATTCTTTTGTTTTAAGAATCATACAAATGTAGCCTCTGGTGCAGCCACTGTTCCAGTTCCCGTCATTCCTCCTGGCCACTAGAGTCTGCTCCAACTTGAAAAAAATTCTTTCCTATGAATTTGACCATTGGGTCAATACAATGCTTTTGTTGATACAATGTCTCATTTGCATGATTCTCATTTGCATGTATCTGTAATAACAGCTATTGACACTCAACACACAAGTAGTTTCTCTTGCACCCAGCACACAACTGGCTTCCATAATCTAACACCCAACACACAAATGGTTTCTCTTGCACCCAGCACACAAATGGTTCTATTGCACCCAGTATACAAATGGTTTTCTTGGCATCCAACACACAACTGGCTTCCATTGCATCCAACATACAAATGGTTTCCCCTCGTCCCCCATGCAGTTACAGTTACTAAAATTTGCAAATATTTTAGAAAGTGTTACCTATAACTCCTAAAAGAATGACTCCAGCAACAACAGGGATAATAACAGAATACACTCTGGGAAGGAAGAACTGATGCAACACTTGTCCACTTTCTACAAATGGCTGGAAAATAAAAATAAATTATGAAAAATTATTAGAAAACAGCAAAATGTTGTACAACAGTATAACTTCGTTATAAAAGACATATATTACTGTTAACTATATTCAGTAGGGTTCAAATTGTTTGTCTCGAAAAACTTTAATGTTAAATTAGACGTCTGTCAATTCCATGACAACTTGAACACTTTAGGAAACATTCACAGGACATTTACGCGTGGAAATCTTTCTTATAAACTTACCAATACAATAATCCATATTGAATAATATATAAAAATAAGACCACCTAAAAGAACCATGCCCATCCCTGCAGCTCGATCAAGTCCTGTTGCCTGTAACGAAATTAAAAACGAGAATATTGGTAGAAAAAATGGTGGTGATATCCTGTTGAATCTTGCAATCAAAACAGAAATTTATTCAAGCCGGGATTTCAAGACAACTGTGATTTAAAGATTTCATGATTTTCTTACCATTTCTTCTGCGAACTTCCACAGAAGATTAACCACAAATAGATGAACAAAATAGAGTTTTACAACAAAGAACAACTCCACCACCTCAAAACACTGATCTGAAAAGTGACTTCGAATTTGACTGTCTTTCTGTGTCAGCGGTTTCTAAACCGGAACCGGAAGTGATATACATATCAGATTACACACTTTTATTTTAATAAAATAATAGTTAACTTTCAAGTAAAAATCAGAATGAAAATTTTAAATGCTGCTGAAACTGACATCGATAAGAATATTTTTTCCTCTTTCAAAATAGAAATTAAGAAATTAATAGAAAATAATATTGATGAGGAAAACGGTCTGAAATAGGAATCTTAGCATCATACATTGCTTGAAGTGCCTATTATCTATATCAGTTTGTATTTTAAGCCCAGTTCTAAATATTTTTTAAAGATTTTCAATTTTCTAAAAGACAAAAAACAAACGTTTCCCAGAATGCAGTGGGTGTATATATGGTTTCGCTAGGTAACCAGGCAGGGTTGTATGCCTGTATAGGTCATAATGCTAGTATGTAGACCTCCCTTGAAACCCCTTGAAAATCCCCATCTCCTCCACTCTTTGCCCAATATATATCCAATGGTTCAATAGTATCGTCACTCTACTCATCTAAAAACATGTTCAGTGCTCTAAAGAGATGGACAAAAATGGGTGGCGAGGAGTCCAAGTTAAGCATGCCTTCTGGAGTCAAAGCCATGGGGCAAGCTTTACAGAGAAAATTTGCTCGTGGAGTTCAATACAACAGTAGGTTTTACATTAATACATAAGTTAATTACCTGGTTTCTTTATATCGTATTTATTTAATAAGAGTCTCAAAAGTATGTATTTTTGTTGAATAATTTTATCTTAATTCACTCTTGTTTATACCTAGAGCTTCTAAATGAATTAACTTATTCAGTATAATGAAATATTCGGGGTTTTTTTCTAATTCTTTAAGTTATTACGAGTGTGATTATAATTTTGACACTTAATTTTGAATCCTTAGCCATAGAATCGAACATTTTTTCTAGTTTTCACAATTCAATTTTACTCACATTACAAAATTAACAGATCCCTGTCAGAACATGATTCGTTGAGCAATTAAAGATAATCTTACGTATCACATTCAGTAAACACTTGTACGTTAATAGTATTTGTCATAATCCTATTCTACCGTTATTCTGTACATTAGGCATTGATTTATTGTTTTAGGGGGAAATTTTTGTTTCATTTTTAAATTAACAAATAGAAAACGTTTGCCGTGTTTACTTTACCTGATATAAACATGAGGGAAGTTTGGGAGAAGTCGAGAGCTATTGTGTAAAACTGAGCTGCAGGTGAGGTTTACACAGAGCTCAAGACTTCTCCCAAACTTTCCCAAGGCTATGTTAACACAGCATAACGTTTTCTATTTGTTTTATAAAATATTGAAATTGCCATGTTTACATAGCATCATGTTTTATAATGTTTGGTCTAATTAAACACCATTTCCTTTGTCTTTTTCACTCTCTAAGTATACATATTTCATTTTCTGTCTTATTCCAGTCCCTGAGGGGGAGGGTACTTGGGGTCATTTCATATGGGTTGCTCTGCCCAGACTCTCAACCCCTTACCCTTTTATTTTGCCAAATTTCAGCAAAAAAGTACCCCTTTCATATACCTTTAAAGAAAAGCTACCCCTTTTTATAACAAAACTCATAAATTCCCACCCCTTTTCTATACCTGCAGCCTGAAAAAGGTACCCCTATTTGGGTGGAGCATTCTCCCTATAGTCCATTCTCCATCTCCAGCATGAGAAGATAAAGTTCGTATCTCCAAGCGGCCATGTAATGTTCTGTTTATTATATGAAATCTTCAATGAAAAATAATGGAGAATTTGAGACTTGCTGAGCAAAAAGTCGAAATTTGACACCACCAGTGTTGATATAAATCTTATCTCCCCTGGCCACTGGTGAGAGTGGGGATGTCAATTTTATCATTTTGATGTCACTCAATATCACACTCTATTTCATGTAATAATCATTCATATTTTCTGTTTGTATGTTGACTTCGTACTCTGATATCATAATGTCTAGACAAGACTAATTAACCTCATTATATGATTTCTCATAGTGAAAATAATTATCAAAGGAGACAGGAATACTGGCAAGACATGTATGTTCCATAGATTACAAGGAAAGCCGTTCAATGAACAGTACATTCCAACCAATGAGATCCAGGTATATGACTTGCAATGCCCTTTATAATTAGGATTACAGTCCTCTCTTTTTTACCTAACATGTTTTCCTTATTTGTTCTTATTTTATTTGTATAAACTTTCTCATAAAAAAAAAACATGAAAAAAAGTTTCCTCTTCATTTCAAATTCTTTTGGTTATAAGCCCTGCACCCCACCTCACCAAAAAGCCTTTAGGAAGGATCATACAAAGGGCTTATAACTGGGATTCTATGGTAGTTGCCTTCACGCTTAGTTTACAAATCAACTGAATAACTAATTTTGTAATTCGTTTTTTTTTTAAGGCTGGCAGTATCCACTGGACCTACAAAGGTAATAATGCAATATATCCATTCAGGCTGGGAATGATTTTCCCCAAGCGTCATTCCCTAGAGCATCATTTCATTGTTTAACAGTTGTGCATGAGAAGAAATATGAATGTGGATACAACTCAAACAAAGAATCTTATTCTCCAGACCACGTGTCATTCCCTAGAGTATCATTTCTTTGCTTAACGGTTGCGCATGAGAAGAAACATGAATACAGATACAACTCAAACAAAGAATCTTATTCTCAAGAGAATGACACATGGTCTGAAATGGGACAACATTACACCCAAGTTTAAGTCTAGGCATACCTTTTTGTGTCTGAAATATTGAACATTTGTGATTTTTATTTATTTTATTTTCAGCTGCTGATGATATTGTAAAGGTAGATGTCTGGGATGTTGTGGATGTAGGTAGGTACTCATACTCATATGCAGTTCATAGATCCCTTGCCGGTGACGTCAAAGTAGCTCAATTTGGAGGACAGAACAAAGGAATTTCAATCTCCTGAGAATTGGAAACCTATTGTTTTGTCCTCCAAACTGAGAAGCACTCTGACATGCTGCAAGAGGTCTATATGTTATTATAGCCTTAGGCCCAGTTCAAATGTCGATCTTCTCATGAGCCAAACCTAATGACATCAAAAAAGACCACCTTGTTTTCAATGTGTACGGCTCATGAGAAGACCAATGTTTGAACTGGGCCTTAGTCTATTCTAAAAATCCTTTTATATCGATTAGGGAAGAGCAGAAAGCCCAGTGACAGCTTGAAGATTGAAAATAATGTAAGTAGATGAAGTGCGAATTAAGGGTGGCATATGTGGTGGTTGTTCACCCACATCTCATTGTGGTCTTGGGTTTAATAGACCTCATCGGCTTGGGTGTAATGTTGTCTTATTTCAGACCACGTGTCATTCCCCAGAGTATCATTTCATTGTTTAACGGTTGCGCATTAGAAGATACATGAATATGGATACAACTCAAACAAAGAATCTTAACTCAAGAGAATGACACGTGGTCTGAAATGGGACAACATTACCCCAAGCCAATGAGGTCTATTCCTGGACTTGGAATCACATGTGAGTAGAGTTTGTTAGTTCTCTTCCTAGATTCAAGGGTTCTCTACTTTTTCTTCTCCGTAAAACTTCATAAAACAAGCCAGGTCCAGACCACTTTTTACTGTCAGAACCATTTCTCCCCTTGTAAAAATACTTTTTACCAGTGAAAACTGGACCAGTCCAAATGGTAGCTATGGCCTAGCAAGATAAATTTTAATTTAGTCTGTGAGTTAGCTGTCCCCTGACATAGGTCAGCTAGCCCAGAGGTTGTTGTAGGGTTTTGATAAATCTTGAAGATTTTTCAAAGCAAATGTAAAAAATCCTTCATTGTAAATGGTACTGCTAAATTCATTACTGACAGCCCTTTTCATATTTCTGTGACCTAAGCAACCCAAGGCGTCTGCTGTTTTATGCTTCCGTCAATCAAACTTACAAGGAGCCGAGTTCATTCCGATCATGCAATAAATAATAAAATAAATAAATAAATAAATGTGATTAACAGTGGAATCCACGGAGTGGCTATTCCTCCACTGCATTCCAGTTGGGATTTAGAAGTTGATTTTTGAGGAGGGAGGAAAAACCAGAGAACCCGGAAAAACCCTCGAAGCACAGGAGAGAACCAACAAACAACTCTACTCACATACGACACCGAGCCCAGCGGGGCTCGAACTCGGGTTGCCTTGGTGAGAGGGAAGCGCTCTCACCGCTACGCCACCCGTGCTTCCCTGTGACTCAACATCCATTTTCACAAGGGAATTTCTTTATCACTCATGATCCGAATAAACTTGGCCCATCATAGCTTGATTGACAGAAGCATAAATGCCAGACATCTCGAGTCAGTTAGGTTGCAGAATAATGAAAAGCACTATAATATTCACTTATAGTTGTTGTTGTTTTTGTTGTTGTTACTTTAGCCGTCAACAGAAAATGGAGAAGACAATGTAGTAGCTGATGCTAACTTCCTAGATGTCTACAAAGGAACACATGGAGTTATAATGGTGATGGACATAACAAAACCATGGTAAGAAAGAACATAATCACATCAACTCCCCAGGAATTTGTTTGTAATTATGTTTGTGATTATATTTGTAATTAGGGAGCATTCATTTTTTAGGAGGGGGGGGGGGGGCGGAGGAATTAGAGGAATCAAATAGAAAAAAAATGTTAGCCCCCATGGTAAGGAATTGAATATTTCGATAACCCCCCCACTTCCAAATACAAAAATTTTCTAGGCCCCCCCCCAGAAAATGACTAAAAAAAAAAAAACACTGTATTTTTATTCATGACCCCCATCTGGTTCAACGTTAAAAAAAATGTGACCCCCCCTTTTTATCTAGTATTTTTTTAATGACCCCCTCCCCTAATTCCTCCAGCCCCCCCTCCTAAAAAATGAATGCTCCCTTATGACTTTTATTTTCTAAATTTTCTAATTTTTTTTTTTTAAATTAAGAAAAATGTTTGTGAAAAGCAAATTATAATACTGTTTTTCTGGGAGTCAGGATGGCATGGGTAGTAAGATGCTCCCCTCTCACTTCTCTGGTTGAGGATTCGATTCCCAGTCACCCCATGTGAGCTGAGTTGGTTGGTTCTCTTTCTGACTCTGGGAGTTTTTCTGGTACTCTAATTTGACCCTCCCTCCTCTTAAACCATCCTTATTAACTCAAACTGGTTAGAGCTGTTCTCCAGGGTCATACATGGACTGTATAGCTACTGTATGTTCTGCTCCATGGTCTTTCTACATTCATTTAACAACATTTTCTAACTTTTAGTAACTTGCTATTAATTTTTTTGCAGGACATTTCAGTACATCAGGAGAGAACTCCCTAAAGTTCCTGCACACATTCCTGTCCTAGTCCTGGTACGTATCATCATACACATACACTCCTAGGAAAAAAAGGGTATAAAAACGTTTTACATTTTAACAGGGAAGTCATAGAGATATGGAGGAACACAGGCTGATAGATCCAGAAGAAGTTACAAGTTTTATTCAAAATCTTGAGAGGTAAGTAAATATGTTGATTTGAAAAACCCAATTATTCAATCATTGATCTGATTTATTGATTCATGAATTGAGTTATAGCTTGTTTGATTGATTGATAGGATGATTGATTGATTGATTGATTGATTGATTTATCCATCCATCCATCCATCCATCCATCCATCCATCCATCCATCCATCCATCCATCCATCCATCCATCCATCCATCCATCCATCCATCCATCCATCCATCCATCCATCCATCCATCCATCCATCCATCCATCCATCCATCCATCCATCCATCCATTCATTCATTCATCCATCTATCCCTCCCTCCTTTCCATCCATTCCTCTCTTCCTTCCTTCCTTCCTTCCTTCCTTCCTTCCTTCCTTCCTTCCTTCCTTCCTTCCTTCCTTCCTTCCTTAATTCATTCATTCAGTCATTTATTTATTTTTTGTTTCAGACCAGACAGATCACCACCAATTCACTATGCTGAATCATCAATGAAGAATGGTTTTGGACTAAAATATATTCACACATTTTTGAACTTTCCATTTCTCTTGCTCCAGGTTCGTAGCATTTCTTAGTAGATTGTTATTACTGTATAACTTATCATTGCTTAAATCATATGCTTCATTGCCCATCCCAGCTTCATACCTCTACAGCTATTTCCAAAAAAGGTTGGTACATGTTGCATGCTGCATGTTGCATCTTGCTTACCAATCTTGTATTATATTTATATGTAATTAGTATAAATACAAAGGTGATTATACAAAATCGCACGCTCTGATTGGTTTTCTATCTCGGATTATCAGCCGATAATCACCTTTTCGGACAAAATGGCTGTCGCGCTTTTAAAAAATAAAATATTTTCACTTTCAATGTTGTTTCCTTCTTTCTTTTTTGAAATAATCACCTTTTTATTTATACTAAAACAATTATTCACCTCAGGCTCAGTGATTATCGATGAATATTTGGGAAAATTCCTTATCATATTGTTGTGACCTTTTGCTGCTTGAATTCACATCACCGATTCTGCATTGGGCTTTATGCAACATGCAACATGCAACATGCAACATGCAACATGCAACAAAACCTTCACCAATTTTTTTTGAAATAGCTATATATTCACTAAGCATTAATGGTAAGCAAAATAACAATACTCAAGAGAATGGCACAGTAAATGGTAACTTTGAATTGAAGCAATTATCCTACAGTCAATAACTGTACAATCCAATAAATAAATAATTAATTATTGTTTCCTGCAGAGAGAAGCCCTTCTTCAGCAGCTGCAAGTCAATGCAATGGACATGGAGGTATGATAGTGTTAAAATGTCTTTAGTCCTTCACAGTTGAATTCATGGTTGGTATTTATCCTGGACTTCTTTAATCATAATGATAATAACGCACTTTACAATTGTGACCAGTGGGAACTTTACAGGCTGCATATCAAGGCACTATTAGCAGCCGTGCAGCTTACAATCATGAGTGAATTGTTAGTAATTAGTGTTATGCCTCCAAATTGGGATAGGGATATAATTCAACAGGTTCTTTTATGTCCCCCATTTACAGGTTAAGGAAGGGTTGGGAGACAGGGCCTACAGTTTAAAGTCCTTATCCGAGAAGACTTGAAGGTCTAACCATTTGTAGATGTGGTTACAAAGGCAGCACCTTCTCCTCAGTTATTTTAAGACCCTGAGTGTTGGTCTGGCCGGGACTCAAACCACAACCTCCCCCACAACAGACTTACGCTCTTACCAATGGAGCTAACCAGATGGCAGTTTGACTAACCAGGTGGCTAACCGGGTTGCAGGTGACTTCTTGTAATTGATATCATTATCTGTTTTTCCTCAGTCCACCCTGGAAGAACTCCAGCTATACAAACAGACAGAGGAGCAAGACTATTACAAGTATGTGCCATCCCTCCCCCAACCCCAACCCCAACCCCACACTCCCTTCCTTGATAGAAAAGACTTGGGTATTATTAAGGTCAATTTTGTGTCTTCAGATATATTGATTTCATGGAAGAGAAACAAAAAGAACAAGAGAAGAAGTTGAAAGCAGAAGCAGAGGCCCGTACAGCAGCAGAGAATGAGGCGAAGGCCAGTAATGAGAATGTGTCTTCTGCATCTCCACCCCAGACTAACAAAGGTAAGGTTACCAGATGATGACGCTACTGTTGTCTGTCAGTCAGTCTGTCAGTCAGTCAGTCAGTCAGTCAGTCAGTCAGTCAGTCAGTCAGTCAGTCAGTCAGTCAGTCAGTCAGTCAGTCAGTCAGTCAGTCAGTCAGTCAGTCAGTCAGTCAGTCAGTCAGTCAGTCTGTCTGTCAGTCAGACGGTCAGTCAGACAGTCAGTCAGACAGTCAGTCAGTCAGTCAGACAGTCAGTCAGACAGTCAGTCAGTCAGTCAGTCAGTCTGTCAGTCAGACAGACAGTCAGACAGTCAGTCTGTCAGTCAGTCAGTTCTTCTGTCACTTAGTAGGTGCAGTATAATTGGGTTTTCATCATCACCTCAATTTCTATTGTTCTGTTTTTAGCAGTAAGCCGTAAAGATTCTCAATCTGGAGGACTGAGGAAGTGGTTTTCAAGCTCTAAACCGCACATCCCCAATGATGAAGGTAGGAGAGAGTAGGTTCAAATTACTGACATGAGTGTGGTTAAACCCTGTTTTGGGATGCCTGTGGTAGCCTCAGATCCTACTGATTCAATGCAAACATAACGTTATTTTTTTAGTGATACCCAAACAGCAGCCAACTTCTAATGCAGCAGCAGCACCTTCAAACATCGAAGAATTTAAACCAGAGGATGAATTAGATGCAGGGTTTTTAGATGAAGATTCTTCAACTAAAGAAAAATCTAAAGTTAAAAATCGGCCAAAAAAGAACAAATCAGTTGAGGTTGATGAAACTCCTAGTGGATCTAGCGACGAGAGTGACAGGTAATAAAGATATATAAAAATGGGTCTTTTGGGATAGGAATCAAGGTGCATTATGGTATAGCTTGGGTACAAATATCTTTTGTTCATTATGATATGTATAGGTAATAATATGGTTTCAAGTTCAATTTGGGATTAATTTGCACGATTACTTTGCACGAGTGCGAATTATCCCAAATTGAACGAGAAACCATATGATTACTTGTTAATAATATACATGAAAAACCTTACAAACTTTACCGTCCGACATTGAAAATCTCAAGGAAAAACTCTGAGCGCGCGCTCAATGACGTGAGATAGCGTCAGCAGCGCGCGCTCTTCAACTGAAAGCGACACAAAATTAATTAAAAACAAATAAAATCACCAACTTTTTAGTCGTTTTCACCGCTTAAACTTGTTTCTTCGCGATCGGAAAATGCAAAGTCTTGATGCTTGATAATGTTATCAACAGCAGAATCAAAAAAAATTTGGTTTCAAGACCTTTTTCGGAAAATGTAATTTGCACTGTGTTACACTTTTCTGCACTGTGTTACAGATTTTTGCACTGTTACACTTGAACTGCACTGCTCTAAGCCAATCAAATTCGAGTAATTTTTCATGTATATTATTAGATATGATATGATATGAATGCAGTTTTTTGTAATTATGAAAATTCTTTGAAAGTAGAAGTGAAATATTTAAAATATTTTCACAAAAAGAATCGTGTCAATATTATGAGCTGATATCCAAAACTTGTCACTATTCATGACAGTGATTCAGGGCCTGTTAACCCAATGGTCGCAAGCTTCGCAGAAGATATATCAGATGACGAAACAGTAACAGTAACCAATGGCAACATCCAATCAGAAGACACGTCTAAGGAACTCGATGTCAAACCTCGGCCTGCTGTTGAAGATGTTCACATAACATCGAGTGAGGAGGAGGAGGAGGAGGAGGAAGAAAAGATAGAGGTCTTAAAGCCAAAGGTCTTACAACCAGCACCCGTGGCTACCCCTAAGGGTAAAACACATGCACAAGAAAACAGCCTAAAACTAAAAGTTAGGGATAGTTCAAGTGAAACAAGTATTGTACAACGTGAGAAGAAGCAGAATAGTAATGATATAGATGACTGGCTTGACTCCCCTGATATTGAACCTCAGGTATGTTTGGGGACACTAGAGAAAAACGTTTGCGCATGCGTACCTTTCAGTACGCTTTCCAAGTATTTACAAGAGTTTTAGTGAGAAAATAAATGCTTGTTTTCTCCGAGTATACAAAAAAGTTCGTGGGTATACTTTTGTGGGACCAAGATACTGTATTAATAAAGGCAATATGAAAGAATTAGCCTTAAGTTTCAAGAACTGACTTTAAGTTTTGGCATTTTGTAAAGACTATTCTTCAGGGAAGTGTGAAAGTCAAATTTGCATATTTCTACAATAGCACGAAGACGCTTTTGACTAATTTGCATACGGACTTAGAGCATGCGCAGACGTTTTTCATACGTGTCATGTTTGGGTAGATGATTGTTTTATTCTCTTGAAGTCTTAGGCCATACTAAAAAGATGAATGAGAATGAAAAGATGAATGAGAATGAAAAGATGAATGAGAATGAAAAGATGAATGAGAATGAAAAGATGAATGAGGAATAACACTTGGTCTGAAATGGGAAAACAAACTGCCTAAGCTAAGAAGGTCTATTCTGTATTTTATGAGATTTGCTTATTTTGGAAAATCCAAAATCGTGTAGGCTGAGGGATTGGACTGGAGTTGCCAACTGGATCCATACGCTGAAGTTGCAGCTTTTATCCTATAATTAACTTTTAATCGTTATGTGTGATGAATTTTGGCACCATTATCGTTACAAATCTTTGTTTGTCATTTCAGATATCATTTGGAACATCAAAGGAAGAAGATTATACTGTAACGTAAGTCAGGACTTTATTACTCTGTTGTCTCACATTACTGTTGTGTTGATGATGATTAGGATTAGGTAGGAAAATGGTCTTGATGATAATGATAATTATACATGATGATGATGATGATGATGATGATGTTGGCGGTGGTGGAGATATAGATGGTGAGGATGAAGAAGCACGATGATGGTGATGCATGTTGATAATGACGGTGATGTTGATGATGATGATGCATAATGATAACGATGATGATGATGGTGGCGGCGGTGGTGATAGATGGTGAGGATGAAGAAGCACAATGATGATGGTGATGCATGTTGATAATGGTGATGTTGATGCAGTGGTGGACGGTGATGGTGATTATGATGATACATAATGATAACGATGGCGGTGGTGGTGGTTATGATATAGATGGTGAGGTTGGAAAAGCACAATGATGATGGTGATGCATGTTGATAATGACGGTGATGATGTTGATGATGATGATCTTTTCCTTGACGTTTTTATTATTATTGCAGGAAAGTGGACATCAACAACCCTTCATCAACATCTCCCCCTGCACCCAGTATTACTGTGGATGAATGGTCATTATTCATGTCAGAGCAAATGAAAATGAATGAAAAGAAGTCAAAGAAACCAAGTAAGAATACCAAGTACTTCCTTTCTTACTTTCATCTTATTTGTTTTTTTGTGACTTTTATATTTAACGATTTTCAATTTCTTTTTCCTTGTTTCTGTGAACAGGTATTGATGAAGACGAGGAGCCAGGTAGATGTTTTTCTAATGGTTTTTTCCATCCATCCATCAATCCACCCACCCTCCTATAAATCCATCCCATCCCATCCCTTCAACCCATGCTTCCTTCCATCCATTTCTTCCATTCGTCCATTCTTCCACCCATCCTTCCATTTTTTCGATTTCCCAAATCGTTAAGTCCTACTCATCGAACATGTTTTCCCATTTAGCAAACGAAAGCAAGCACCACAAGAAAAAAGAACATAAGGTAAACTCAATACTCTTCACTTCTATTGTATTTGACCTGTCGTTAACAAATGTTGTAAACTGGGATTCCTGTGGAAGTACTCAAAATACTAATCTTGGCTTTATCTTTTGTAGAGCGGCGAAAAATCACGGAGTAAAAAACACAAGAAACACAAAGAAAAAGACGAAGAAAACGAAGGAGAAAAAGAACACAGAAGATCCAAACACAAAGACGCTGATAAAGAAAAAAGAAAAAGCGAAGACAGCGAGAAAAAGAAAAAGAGTAAACACAAACACAGTAAGAAGAAGAGCTTAGACACAAGTGAACATCAAGAAGGCGTGACCTACGAGGAATTATAACTGACTAGTTGCATGATATGTGGTTATTAGAGAAAACATCGATGGGTCAGTTGAAGAGGTCTGTAGAGGCCACAGAGGCTAAACATGTAATGGAAAGCCATCAAGATACGAGTAAAAATCACGAGTAAAATGATTTACGAGCCGATGTGGAAACACGAGATTTCAGATGTGTTCAGTGCAGATGTGCAGAAAATCATCCAAGATCAGTGGAGAAGCCTTTAATATACTTTCAAGGAAAGATGGAAATGACAAATTCAAGTAGAATGAGTAGCATAAAAAAATCAGTTTTTGGTTAAAGATGATTCGAGATTGAAGCTTGCCACCCAAGGCGCTTCTGGATATCACGTGACTAGAAACACAGGAAACCCAGTTTTTGGTATCTCACTCATGGACGCTTTGTCAGTAGATGAATATAATCTGTTTGAGACAGGGAACTCAAGTGTTTATGTTTTTGAGACGGAGACCTGGATATTCCAAATACGTGGGGGAGGGGAGGGGAGGGTCGATATCGCGGGTGCATGAATACCTGCTATCTAACAAAATTTGCTTTACTCGTCAATGTAAATTACCGCTCAGCACCGCTCGCTTAGAGCTAGACCAGATTAATCTTTGTCCTTTTGTGAAATCGCATGTAAAATCATTCATTCGCTGAGAATTATTTGCGTAGATTTTTAAAATTTACCCGCAAACTCCTTTAGATTTTTATATTATTTTTTATAATCACAATTTGGGGTATCTGTTGTAAAACGATGAAAGATTTGTTATTATCTGATCGTGATTCTTAAAAAATGCGTTACCTTTTTGTGCATTGTTGCGTCGAATAGCTAATAGACGATAAAAGAGATGGAAAGATATTGAGAGAGGTATAGACGCTATGATTAAAGAAAACAATAATATTCATACCGAAATTAAATAGTCCTCAGTTTCTTCTTATCTTTTATTTTTTTTATTTTAATGAATTGATTTGAACAGTCATCTACCCCAAATCCTTGTTAAACTTAACTCGGTAATGTACTTCAAATTTTATCGAACCCTGAAACAACCTCTGGGTTGATCTAAGTCAGGACATGGCCAACTCACAGATTGAACCCTGAAACAACCTCTGGGCTGATCTAAGTCAGGACATGGCTAACTCACAGATCAAACCCTGAAACAACCTCTGGGCTGATCTAAGTCAGGACATGGCTAACTCACAGATCGAACCCTGAAACAACCTCTGGGCTGATCTAAGTCAGGGCATGGCTAACTCACAGATCAAACCCTGAAACAACCTCTGGGCTGATCTAAGACAGGGCATGGCTAACTCACAGATCAAACCCTGAAACAACCTCTGGGCTGATCTAAGACAGGGCATGGCTAACTCACAGATCAAACCCTGAAACAATCCCTGGACTAACAAGATAAACCTAACAACTCTACTTGTGTGATATCTAGAATGTATTGAAATTCTACGGCATGTAGCCCCATCCCGAGACGCTTTTCACAGACTTAATAATCAGTTTACTTGTGATCAGCGTTTAAATGATTGGCGTGATTTCTTCGAATTCCTTTCGTCGTGCAAAATACCTTGCGATCAGATTCTCGATGACTTTTCGACGCTGCAATAAAAAAAGGTTTCAGCGATTAGGTTTACACTCGAGGTCATTTTACAACCAGGTGCTGGACTTGCAGTAAATATTTTACCTGATTTTCTTCCTTTTTCTCCATTTCTTTTTCATCCAAGCGAATTTCTTCATACTTCGATCTCTGAAGATAGTGAAAGTTGTCTTAAAATCACTGCCTGACACCTCTCGCAACCCGACCCCGATGGGGTGTCTTGCAACCCGAACCTGAACCCCAATAGGGTGTGTCTCCAATGGGATACGTCCAAAACCTGATATTTTAAAATGTCTGGCGAACGGGACGCTTCTCGCGGCAACACAAATTAACCCCGATGGGTTTGTCCCGCGCCTCGTTCTCCGATGGGACACATCCGAAACTTCAGTGATACTTCAAAATGTCTGACGAACGGGACACCTCGCGGCAACCCAAACCCTGATTGGATGTGTCCCGCAACCCGAACCCCGATGTGCTGCGGCCGGCCGAAACCTGATACTCGATGGGGGTACATTTTAAGACTGGATCATGATCGGACACTGACCGGAGTACATCCGCACCCGGGACCTCGAGATATGTGCCAAGGGGATAGTTAGTACACTTCATGAGTTACCTTTCTTCCCAGAATCTTTCTCTTCAGCCAATCTAAACCAGATACGATTGATTTCCAGTTGGGAATAAGGTTGAACGGTGGTGGAACTACACTCCCTCTGTCAACATACTGCATCCACATACGGGTCCTGGAGAACTTCCACTGGATGTCGGCATCATCCTGTATGGCGGAAAGACAAATTGACAGTCATCTTAGCCTCTATTAAGGCGCATAATGGTACTTTTTCTAACCACAGTTTTGATTTTAAGTCGACAAAGTGGTCCTACCTTTGAGTAGGAGTAAAATGCGCATGCAAATTTAGCATACATTTTGTCAAGTTCGTCTTCTAGATAGATTGGTTTTAACCTTATTTATTGTTTGAATGCTATGGACCATACCTCCAGACGTAGTACTGAAGCGCAACATGGCAGCGCGAAGCATTTACGGCTATACCGGAGATGTCGGCCCCAACACCGCTATCCGAAGATTTACAGACTGATCAGGAAACTTGACCGACGCGTAAGGGAGATAGTCGGCTCCTAGACCATACATGATTAACCCCCTTGCTATGACCAGTAAACCCGATATGTTGACTCTGCATTTGATGGGATATCACTCGCGGTCACCACTTTCCATGTGGGACCCGTTTTGAAAAACTAGTCACGTATATTTACAAAGCGAAAAGTACTCTAAAGCAATAATATCAAAGGGTTTTACTTGCCGCAACTTTCTGAAAAGAGTTTGCCATCATAGCAATCAGCATGTTGAGGGCAATCAAGATGGCCACGACATTATAGACTGCGAAGAGCATTTCGCCTGTTATTTCTGTGATCTTGAACTCTTCCTTCTCGATTCTGAACGCATCAAGATCAGTCTTGTCGAACAACGCCCAGAATAATTCATCCAAGCCGCTTGCAAACCTGTCCAATAGAGAAAAAGTGCATACATTAACATAGTTCCTGTAGCTCAGTTGGTTAGAGCGTTGCCTAGTAACCTGAAGGTTGTGGGCTCAAATCCCGCCTGGAGCTAGGATTTTTTTCCCCAGAAAAATAGCTTGAAGACAAAAATATATTCACATCCTTTGCTTTTATATCATTCTTTCATATTGCCTTTATTAATACAGTATCTTGGTCTCACAAAAGTATACCCGCGAACTTTTTTGTATCCTTGGAGAAAACAAGCATTAACTTTTTCACTAAAACTCTTGTAAATTCTTGGAAAGCGTACTGAAAGGTACGCATGCGCAAACGTTTTTCTCTAGTGCCATCACTATCTGGTTACATACACTGGTATAGACTCCTTTCACGTGACGTCAGAGCAGCTCAATTTGGAGGGCAAAACAAACGAATTTCAATCTCCCGAGAATCGGAATTTACTGTTTTACCCTCCAAATTGAGCTGCATTCCGACGTGCTGCAAGGGGTCTGTATGGATCCTCGATAACCAGCTTACCTTGAAAACTTATGTTCAGCACGTGAGGTTGAATTGGGTAAGTAAATCTCTGTCATCAAAACATACTGCGAATAGACCTAGAAAGAAAGAAAATAAATTTGATGATACTGACTGCGCTTACTGTGGTATATTAAGTTATTTGAAAAAAACGTTGTCGTCGAAAAGCTCGCGGAGCTACTATAGTAAGATAGTAAACGTTTTTTCTTTTTGTACGTAAGCACGAGAGAGATGTGAAGAGAAGCACAATTCTTAGGTGCGTTTTATTTTATAGAAAGGAAAAAACCGTTCTTTTACGCTTCTTTGCAAAATTTGCTGCGCGTCTGTGGATGGCCTCAGCAACCGTGCTCCGTTCACTAATAAAGCACAGTTTTCGACCAATCAGAGCACGCGTACTATCTAAACTATATAAAAGTTACTAACCTTTCTAACAGCGAGAGCGAAAGCAAAGTACATGACACAGAAGAGCAACAGGAACTTGGACAAGTCTCTACACATTTGAACCAGCGATAAATGAAGAGGTCCAATGGTAGAGTTGACTTGAAGCGCATTGGAAATGTGCAGGAAACTCAACAGGAAAGCCATAGCGTATAAGCTGCTGGATAAGAGTAACACCTGGAAAGCTGCTTTATGAGAAACACGACCAAAAATCGCGTGCAAATGTGATGCAGATAAACTGGCTTTGTCTGTAATGGCATAGTAGCCAATCATCCAGAAAAATCCAGCCAGGACAAACATCACAAGCATCACTATAGTAACGATGTTCCACCACTGAGAGAAGTAACGTTGACGCCCCTGACGGTATAATTCTTTGGTTTCTTCTAGTATCAGTCCTATCACCCATAGTGTGAGAAAAACATCTGAACATGGACACAAAACAGATCGAAGTTATGACATTGGGAGGAGAATATATGTGGGGATGATCAACGAAGCCATTCATGTCCATGGGATATGGCTCGTGGTAAGTCACTTGTAGAGATGTCTCCGTGGTAACCAGACAGGTTACCAAGGAAATCTCCAAGGGAACTTAGTTGTGGAAAAAATCTTAATTACTGGCGGTAATGGCTCGTGGTAAGTCACTTGTAGAGATGTCTCCGTGGTAACCAGACAGGTTACCAAGAAAATCTCCATGGTAACTTACTCGTAAGAGATATCTTACTTAACTTACTTGTCAGAGATATCTCCATGGTAACTTACCTATCAGAGATATCTCCATGGTAACTTACTTGTCAGAGATATCTACATGTTAACTTACTTGTCAGAGATATCTCCATGGTAACTTACCTATCAGAGATATCTCCATGGTAACTTACTTGTCAATGATATCTCCATGGTTTTTCCGCCAAACTTGTCCTCCATGGACGAGTAAGTCAGCAGACCCAGGAACCAAATGAATGATATCATGTTAGCGCAAAACTTGGCCAGCGGTGTTGCTAGCATCCGGGAAAATGAGTTATGAGGTGTCAACAGGTAGAAAAGTGACCAGAACGGGAAGAAAAGAAAGAACAATGCTAGAAACACCCATTTGGTGATGAACAAGCGATACTGCCAGGAATAGAGCCCCTTGTACAGCACTGAGTTGAGCATTAGTTGGCTGTATGGGTGGGCTACAAACTAAAAGGAAAAAACAATGTATACAATTACGTAGTTTAAGAGCTGGTATAGACCCCTTGCAGCACGTCGGAATGCAGCTCAATTTGGAGGGCAAAACAAAAGAACTTTAATCTCCTGAGAATTATAACCTATTGTTTTGCCCTCCAAACTGGGCTGCATTCCGACGTGCTGCAAGGGGTCTATTTTCACTTGACGTCATTTCCTGTCTCGTGAGGAATGTTCCTCAGCTGAATCACAAGTTTTCAATAGAATTCTTTCTGGCTGACAGCACATGGTGGTCAGTGTTTGACCACCATTTGGAGCAGATAATGAGATTCAAAGATTGGATGATTCAGCTGATTGAAAACCAGCTATAGCCAGACAAAATTATGAGACCAAAATGCTTCGCGAATATTCTTTCTTATTCAAATTGGTATTTCCTCATGAGAACCAGGTGTCCGGAGCACGCACGAAACGTCCAATCACAGCGCGCCTCGATGCTTAGCCAAGCGGCCCTTGCTCCAAGTCTCTTCCCAATACAAAAACACGCGTTTCAAAGAATTTAGAGAAAAAAAGTTGAAGTATACGTGTTGTTTAAAAAATTAAAGTAAATCTTTGCGATCTATTTCCTCAAATTCTGTAAGATATATGACTTTTAAGACTCGGGCGAGGGCCGCTTGAATTACAACAACAATCCTTTTCGCGCTTAGTTTTTCGTACAGCTGGAATAGTAAGACAATTAGTGCTAATTAACCTAACAAAAGAAAGTGTGCAAGGGATTCTGGTATTTGTAGTTAATGACGCCATTATGTAAATGAGCTATTACATCAAGATGCTGATTTGGGTCCAATAGTTACAAAGGAAACTTGAAGGTATAAATTTGGATTCATTCCTCATGTTTTCCCCTACACGCACGTGCACAGACATGAGTACTCTACTGCCCTTGTCTTAATATAGTGTTTACAAATATATTGGCTATAGTATAGATTCTCAAGAAGTTACAGACAAAAGCCGGTATCTTGTGTGATATTGTATAAGTGTTACAATAACTTACCCGTTCATTCTTGTTTTTGATGGCAAAATTCAACACACTTAGATCTGCTGTATCAGTATCGATATCACTCCTCAAGGGCCTATCACTCTGTATAGAGGTCATGCTCATAACACAACCTATTTCTTCCATATTACGGCAAAGATTCAATAAATCAACTGCATATTCCTCGCACTGATTGGATAATTGTCTGTATTCCTTCATGAATTCGTACTCGGTCGCTGCGAATATTTCTAACTTTCCATTCAGTTCAAACGCGCGGTAAATCGGGTCGAGCTTCGCCCTAAAAATATCGATATCTGGAAACTCTTCTCCAGTTTTACTCACGCTAGGTGCACTAGCTGTGTCTTCATCAGTTGGTTTTAGTAGCTCTTCTGGAGTATCGTAGAACAGAGGGATAGCATATAGATAACAATAAGATAAATATAGTGGACAAGACAAAGCGCTGTATGTGTTTAACCTGGACAAAGATTTCAATAACACGCCGAGGGAACTACAATCTCTACATTGACAGGATCTTTTATGAGGCTCTCGAATAAGAAATCCTTTGCTCAAGATAAGTTGAACAACCTCGCGGTTGTTTTCATGGACTGCTAGGACCAACGCTGCTTCGGCAAGAAAGTACAATCTCATTTCTCCGCCATCAGCTTTCTTGAAAAGCATTTTGTTAACTTTGACTTCATGCTTCTGTCGATCAAGGAAACTTCCAACTTTCTCCAACTCTCCTTTCTTGGCTGATTCTATAAAGTCATTCTCGTTTTCCTCTAGCGAGTACAAAGACGTTAACACGCTAATAGGGCAGACAAATCCTGATGTGGCTTTTGACTTTAGTCCTCGGTCGACAACCTTCATGACTGAACTCAGAACGGCCCTAGTCTTTCATCTTTGAGATCTTTCAATCGTTCTTACGTTTCGGTTATTCGTTTGACTGAGCTAAAACTACCGTTCACAGACAACACGTAGAAGATTACCATTTAAAATGCGCATAACGAAAGAAATGATTCAACTATAATTAGAATACTAACAAGTGCTTTTGATTATGGTACTCAACGTATTCCGAAATAATTAGAAATTATCGTTCATTTTTTCGTATTTTTTCTTACGACATCATTGTCAAATTTGACTCTAATCGAATCTCAAACACAAAAATATACTTTGCAGTTGTTTGAAGCAGGTTTTTGGTTACATTTGATAACGTGCTAGGCCAAGAGAGTATCTGTTACCTAGACTACTGATGGTATATTGATGGAATGACATCAGACCTAACCTCATTTACACAATCCTCTCCAAACACGTGGGTTTTTATTACTATCTACTTTAAATTTACCCATTTCATAAAGATTAGTCACTTGTCGATTAGCGAATAGTTTAGGTGGCTCGGTTTTGGTAAGGCTCCTGAAAGGGGTGGAGAGGGGGGGAGGGGTGGTCCTAAAAGCCAAGCCCAAAATTTTGCAAGATTCCAAGCGGTCACTGTATTCACCATTTTCCATACATTGGTTCAATGGTCACACACAAAGCAATCAGTCGAGGCTTCAAGGTAGTTTCAAAGGATTATTCAAATTTGAACCTTGCAGCCTCGACTGAATGTTTTGTGTTTGACCAGTGAACCGATGTATGGAAAGTCATGAATATGTACATCAAGATTGCTGTCCAAAAGACTCGCGGGAACTATAAATAGAAGCCTTCCCCCTTCCTCAAAAGTTGCCAATTTTTGCAGTGTTTTAAATATTCAGAATTTAAAGGTATTTTTAGCCTGCGCTCTAAAAGAACTAAAAGCA
Organism: Anthopleura sola; assembly: GCA_023349425.1. Lineage (NCBI taxonomy): Eukaryota > Metazoa > Cnidaria > Anthozoa > Actiniaria > Actiniidae > Anthopleura > Anthopleura sola. The sequence continues at coordinate 1,290,880 of JALHLI010000010.1, forward strand.
ACCAGTCAGCTACCTAATCAATCTATTACTAATGCTAAACCAAGTACGAAATTTATTCTACATTAATAACGATCAAGCAAACTCATCCAAGAGAAACAATTTTTGCGAACTGACTTAGAAAACTACCGAGTCAATCAGTAATGCTGTTATTGACAGACTTTATTCTAATTCTCTTTGCCATCCGTTTGGTGTTTTTTATTCCTATTTATCCATCTTTCAAAGTACTTTCTTTCCATCTTAGCATTCTGTTTTTTAATTTCTCCGTTGCTAATGGTAACCGATGAGTTCTGACCAAGCGTCAACCATCTTTTCAAAAATTGTTTTTAAAGTTCAAAAGAATCTATATTTTTACTCTCCCACACTCCTATTCAAAAGAAGTTATTCAACTTATAGGATTAACTAAGTTTCTTTTACATTTATTTATATCTTATTTATATATGTAACTCTGCCAACCACTCTTAGAATCCTAGGGAGTCTTACAGCATTAATTTGAAAGAAATTTGAGCGATTTTTCTTATTTTTCACTCTGATATAAGTCATGTAATTTTACTGCCAGAACTAGAGTTTAATCAGAAGCTGTAAGTTAATGAACTTCTTTTTTAAGTTCAGCTTGAACTTATCTACATTTTTGATTCGTTTTTAATTTTTTTCGCAGGTGTTTTCAACCTTTCAAATTAAGCCTCACATTGCTTCATGCTGCTACTCACTTCAGTGTTTATATTTTTCAGTTGCTTCATTCTTGTCTATCTAACATGATTCAATTAAGTTTGTATAAACAAAACTGTTAATTCATAATATGAAACCTTTGAAAGAAGATTCTGGAGATATCTTCTGCCTCGTTGTTGGTGGAGACAAGCTTTCGTAGAAACACTCCAACTGAAGTGCCAGCAGCTGTACTTCAAATATCTACTTTGGTCAGTCATTGCCGAAGGATATAGCTCTTGGACTCACTAAGATTTCCGTATATTGGAATAGCCAGAAAAAACCACTGAAACAAAGTCTTTTTGTGTATATACTATGAAGACGATGGAAAGAATGCGTGTGAAAATCACCTCACAAGATGTAAGTCAATCGTTATTGCATGGAATTATAAGCACTTGTTAGTGACTTGTTGGGTTCAAACGCTAAATTTGATAAGAATTGTCAGTGTATGTGATAACAGACCAACAAATCGTTAGTATTTTACGGAGATTTTTGCGCTTTCCTGACGAAGTTTGTTTTAATTGAGTTTTAATAATAATTAGCTATTCTAAATTCGATCCAAATCATCTGCTGTTCGAACCCTGAAACAACCTGTGGGCTGATCTAAGTCAGGGCATGGCTAACTCACAGATCAAACCCTGAAACAACTTCTGGGCTGATCTAAGTCAGGGTATGGCTAACTCAAAGATCGAACCCTGAAACAACTTCTGGGCTGATCTAAGTCAGGGCATGGCTAACTCACAGATCAAACCCTGAAACAACTTCTGGGCTGATCTAAGTCAGGGCATGGCTAACTCACAGAATTGGGATTAGATAGCGTGTTTGGTTTTGCGGGGGTGGAAAACCGGAAAACCTAAAGAAATACCCTGGAATTAAAGGAGAGACCCAACCTATATAGAAAGAAAAAACAGTTTGTCATGTTAAATGAAATTTAGGCCTCGTTTACATGGACGCGGTTTAATTTTTTTCAATGTTATTTTCAACTCAGTTACGCCTTGCGTTTACACCACATCGATTGAATATGTAAAGAAACCGTGATGTTTTGAAAACGTTGTCTGAGTCTAATACGTCAAACCGTTCTCGTGTAAATGCTCTGTAACCGTATCATTTTCAACCCGGTTTCATGCTAATCAAAATGTGTTCAAATAAAACCGGTTTCGTGTAAATAAATGACTCTGTAACCGTATCATTTTCAACCCGGTTTCATGCTTATCAAAATGTGTTCAAATAAAACCGTTCTCGTGTAAATGCTCTGTAACCGTATCATTTTCGACCCGGTTTCATGCTAATCAAAATGTGTTCAAATAAAACCGGTTTCGTGTAAATGCTCTGTAACCGTATCATTTTCAACCCGGTTTCATGCTAATCAAAATGTGTTCAAATAAAACCGGTTTCGTGTAAATAAATGACTCTGTAACCGTATCATTTTCAACCCGGTTTCATGCTAATCAAAATGTGTTCAAATAAAACCGGTTTCGTGTAAATAAATGACTCTGTAACCGTATCATTTTCAACCCGGTTTCATGCTTATCAAAATGTGTTCAAATAAAACCGTTCTCGTGTAAATGCTCTGTAACCGTATCATTTTCGACCCGGTTTCATGCTAATCAAAATGTGTTCAAATAAAACCGGTTTCGTGTAAATGCTCTGTAACCGTATCATTTTCAACCCGGTTTCATGCTAATCAAAATGTGTTCAAATAAAACCGGTTTCGTGTAAATAAATGACTCTGTAACCGTATCATTTTCGACCCGGTTTCATGCTAATCAAAATGTGTTCAAATAAAACCGGTTTCGTGTAAATAAATGACTCTGTAACCGTATCATTTTCAACCCGGTTTCATGCTCATCAAAATGTGTTCAAATAAAACCGGTTCGTGTAAATCGGGACCTTAGTAAAGAGATGAAATAAAAAAGATCAGAAATTCGATGTTCATTCCTTTTTAAATAATTGTGCTCCACAGATTCCAGGATTCGTTTTTCTTTTCATTTTGATTGGTCTTGAAATACAAACCAGCCTTCAACAGTATTGCCAGCCAGTACAGCCTGTGTTGGAATCAGAAACTGGCTATGCTCTCATTGGTATGGAGTATACATCCTTCCAAACTGAACACCACGGTTTGTGCTTGCTGGAGTGCGAGAAATCTGAGCGTTGCATGAGCTTGAACTATTATCAAAGAACAAGTACCTGTTGCTTGAGCACACAGACCAAGGAGTCTCGTCCAGAGCGGTATGAACCGAGGAGTGATTGTATCTATTTTAAAAATCCGTCTGGAAGAATCCCAGGTAAGACTATCTAGATTCTTCATCTTTGAGCGTAATATTCTACCGTTTATCAAAATACTCCAGTTTCACATTCGGTGGAAACCGCTGTTTTTGAAGAACACAGACTCATTTGCACAGGCTTAGCCTCGTTTATAAGTCATCTATTCAAATACACCATTAAAAGTCCGTGTGATTGGTATTATCTAACTTGCACATTCTTTACATTACAGTTGGCTGTTGCTAATGATTTGCAAAAGTCAACCGTAATGTAAAGAATGTGTAAGTTGAACAATACCAATGTTTTGAAATCCCACGGACTCTTAATAACGTCGTTGAATAGCTGACTTATAAACAAGGCTAAGCCTGTGCAAATGAGTCTGTGGTCTCAAAAAACAGCGGTTTCCATCGAATGTGAAACTGGTGTATTCTTGGATCAACGATCTTTATGAACTTCAATTTTTTTATCAGCAATTTTCAAAGGAATGAAGGCGCTGCCGGCCAAGTCATGCCTGGAGATACTGGTCAGCGGAGGATCTATTGGAACAGGTGTATATTGGCTTGATCCGAAAAACGAAGGCAAACCAATCAAAGCGTATTGCGACATGGAAACAGATGGAGGTGAGTGTGTAAGTGAGTGAGCTTGTGAGTAGGTGGGTGGTAGAGAGGTGTGTACGGAAGTTGGTGGGTGGGAGATGGTGGGTAGGAAAGTTGTTGGGTGGGTGGGAGAGTGGTGGGTAGTGAAGTTGGTGGGTGGGAGAGTGGTGGGTAGTGAAGTTGGTGGGTGGGAGAGTGGTGGGTAGTTAAGTTGGTGGGTGGGAGAGTGGTGGGTAGTTAAGTTGGTGGGTGGGAGAGTGGTGGGTAGTGAAGTTGGTGGGTGGGAGAGTGGTGGGTAGTGAAGTTGGTGGGTGTGAGAGTGGTGGGTAAGGAAGTTGGTGGGTGGGAGAGTGGTGGGTAGTGAAGTTGGTGGGTGGGAGATGGTGGGTAGTGAAGTTGGTGGGTGGGAGATGGTGGGTAGTGAAGTTAGTGGGTGGAAGAGTGGTGGGTAGTGAAGTTGGTGGGTGGAAGAGTGGTGGGCAGTGAAGTTGGTGGGTGGGAGAGTGGTGAGTAGGGTTTTGGTGTGTGGGAGAGATATTTAGGGGAGTGAGTGAGTGAGTAGGTAGGTGGGTGGGTGAGGGAGAAGAGCAGAGGAATAGAAAAATACAGGAAGAGAGTTATGAAAATTGACAGCTAACAGCCTCAATTCTTTATTGTCAGGTGGATGGACGATAGTAAAAAAAACAGTCTTGCAAACCACTTCCCCTGCAATCCGTCCTAATGAATTCGACGACTTTCATGTGGTCGAGGAGTACCACAGGAACGACGTGGACGTCTTGCCAAACGTTAATGCCATGTCCAGCATCATTCAGTTATTAGGATTCCGCCAGATTCATTTCTATTGCTACAAAAAGTCTGTCGGTAGAAAAGTAAGCATCATGACCAAGAAAAACACCGCTGGCCAGCAGGTACTGCGGTACTTTACCGAAGGTAACTTTGGTTTTCCTAACGCCTGTGGTTCATTTGAACAATTGCCCGAGGACACGTCTATTTTGGCTCAGCATTGCGAAAAGTGGGGTAGAAACTCCAGCATTGATATCGAGGTTGATAAATGGGGATCTTGGCAGTTCAAGGGAGTTAAAAAAATGGTTACCAGACCTTTTGCCATGGAAGGCAGCAACAAGCACGCTTTCGGCATGTATCACGTATTAATAGGCCTTATTTATACGTGTGATGACGACGCGGATGCAGTCAGTCCATACAACCCAGGAGATACCTTGCAAATATCAGTACGCTAGATTGGTACCCCTGCACATCACATGCACATCACAAGGGCAAGTTAGTTTTCAGTAGAAGTGGGTGGACAACCGATTTTTTTTTCATGTGACAACCATGTTGGAGGACAATAATCTCTTGATTACATGTAACGTCATCACTGCTATGTTAGAGGGCAATACTATCTTGATTACATGTAACGTCATCACTGCTATGTTGGAGGACAATACTATCTTGATTACATGTAACGTCATCACTGCTATGTTGGAGGACAATACTATCTTGATTACATGTAACGTCATCACTGCTATGTTGGAGGACAATAATCTCTTGATTACATGTAACGTCATCACTGCTATGTTGGGTGACAATAATATCTTGATTACATGTAACGTCATCACTGCTATGTTAGAGGACAATACTATCTTGATTACATGTAACGTCATCACTGCTATGTTAGAGGACAATACTATCTTGATTACATGTAACGTCATCACTGCTATGTTGGAGGACAATAATTTCTTGATTACATGTAACGTCATCACTGCTATGTTGGAGGACAATAATATCTTGATTACATGTAACGTCATCACTGCTATGTTGGAGGAAATTATTTTTTGTTTACATGGAGGACAATATTCTCTTGTTTTTGATCGATGTCTTTTCATTTCTAAAAACCTTTATTACGCCATGCTGGAGGACAATACTTTAAATTAGCTTTTTTTCTTTTCTTTCTTTGATTACACCATTCGTTGTACTTGCTTTCATAACGCATGCTCAATGACTGCAAACACAGTGTCCTAACACAGGAACCCCAAGCTAAGCTCTATCTTCTTCTCATAGTCGTTTTGGCACAAGAATACATTTTAAGAATATTTGGTAATAAATCACTGCGAAGTGAGTCAGTAGTTACAGTGACTCATTTTCAGGATTCTATTATTTTTTGACATGTTTTCGTTATCTGTACATACGATATACCTCAGCACCTGGACATGTGTGTGTATTGTAACTCAACTGAATAACGCAATAATATAATCTGAATCTGGAGAGACAGACCCGAAAATTGCTTGACTTAGGCTCAGTTCAAACGTCGAACTTATCATGAGCCGAAAACAATTAATAATAGGCGGAATGCAGTGGAAGAAGAGCCACTTTGTCGAATCTACTGTGAATTCGCATTTATTATTTATATATATTTTTTATTTTATGAATTTAATGCATGTTTATTTAGCTTGTTTCTGTCATTTTTGTAAGTTTTCGCCATGATTTTTTTAGTTCGTGTTTTAAACACTAAAACTGTAATCTCCTTTTAAACTAACGACAAATTTACCCATGATTTTTTTAGTTCACAATTTTAAAACGGTTAAATACACCTTTCTACAGTTCCGTTCAGTGACCACGAATAATAGTTCCAAGTCAAGGTTGGAGTTGCCGCGCATTATAAACTATAGTTTTGCTATACGCGGCAACTACAACCTCGACTTGGAACTATTATTCGTGGTCACTGAACTGTAAGAAGTTCAATTCTAATCTGCTTTTAAAATGATGTTATACTATATTGATTGCATAAAGGAATAAAGCTTGAGTAGGCACAACATTTCCGTTATGTTAGCACAGCATTAGATGCAATGTTTATACTTCTATAATCAGGAGCAAATAAAACGTTTGAATATCTTTACAGCTGTCTTCAGTTTTATTGTCATGGTTCGTGTTTTTCGTATTCACTGTATAAAGAAAAAAAAGCTTGGTAAACGCACCTTTATACAGTAAATACAGATGCAATAAAAACATGTTATAAGGTCAGGATGAGGGGAATTTTTATTTTCTTATCATAAATTTTTCAAAGAGGATGAAATTCTTGATAGCAGTTGTTCTGGTCCTACTTGGTGCTGCTTTAGCGGATGAAGGTAAGAATCAAACCTTTTAAAAACTACCATTCTTTTCAATTAGTTTACTCTTTAAATTTTATTGATACGTATACCCTGAAACAACTCTGGGCTGATCAAAGTCAGGGCATGGATAATAGTCCCCTTCACAGTTCCCTGCGCCATCTTGAAAGGTAGTCGTAACTTTGCATCGAAGCGAGACGAACGGTGACCTTGCAGTAATAGATCTAGAGACCCTTTTTAACACCTAAGACAATTATTCACACGTCTCTATCATTGCGAGGTCATCGTTCGTCTTGCTTCAGTGCAAAGTCATGGTTACCTTTCGAGATGGCGCAGGGAACTGTGAAGGGGACTATTCACAGAGTTAAGCGTGTTGTCCAGCCTTTTGAATGTTTTTTAGGGAAGCGATTTGGGAGTCATATTGCAATATGTTTTTTATTCAAATGTGGGCGACAGTGGAATCCTTACGAAAGGATAAAATTGCATCCTTGTAATTTTGAAATTACAGAACCATAGGTTCCTGTAAACGCTTAGTATATTTTTATCTAAAAACTATGTACTAGACATAAATAATTAATACCTCTAAATATTTATTGATATTTATACAGATGATGGAGGACTACCACCTTTGCCGCCAATGACAGACGCACCCCCACCTCCACCGAATACGGATGCTCCCCCACCACCCCCTCCACAAACTGACCCACCCCCACCCCCACCGCAGACAGATGCTCCTCCTCCACCCCCCACTGAAGGACCACTACCACCAACAACTGCAGCACCATCAGGTATGAAGAATAAAGAGAAATTAATTTGAGTTATGCTAAAAATGCTAAATTCCGGATTCATAGAACTTAAAATGTTTTGACTTAAATTTTGAAAAACTTTACATTACAGGAAGTCTGAAATTGAATTGTTTGGTCTTTATTATTTAGAATAGTTTATGATCCTTGTGATTCTTTTTCCCTTCCCTTCCCTTCCCTTCCCTGCTCTTCTCTTCTCTTCTCTTCTCTTCTCTTCTCTTCTCTTCTCTTCTCTTCTCTTCTCTTCTCTTCTGTTCTCTTCTCTTCTGTTCTCTTCTCTTCTCTTCTCTTCTCTTCTCTTCTCTTCTCTCCTCTTCTCTATACTACATTTTTTCTCATTTTTCATCTATGTGATCCATAGATTGCAAGGACAAGGCCTTCAATTGCCAAGGCCACCTGAAAAAGTACTGCAAAACCAGCTGGTCCATCAAAAACAACTGGTGCCGCAAAACCTGTGGAGCATGTGAGTACTATATAACAACCTATCCATGCATGCTCTTTTCGCTTAAAAAACCCCTCTACTTCTCTACTTTTAGCCTGTAATAACATCCTGATATGCCATGCCGATGATAGTATGTTGCATTATCAGGCACCGTGGAGCTGGGGGGCTGGGGGAATGCAGCCCCCCACTTTTTTCCCTTTTCCATACTGGTCTCTTACATTTTCCAATCTTAGCCCCCCCACTTTTTCCCATACTAGTCTCTTATATACCCCCCCCCCCCCCCCCCACTTTTTAGGGTGCTCCGCGGTCCCTGATTATTTAGTATTATCTTAGTAAAATAAAATTGTAAAAATGCTTTTAAAGTGATGTTGACTAAAAGTTTTTCTTTCTTTAACAGGTGACGAAGGAGGTACGCCATAGGTATCAAGTAATATTTTCGGTTAAACAGAGTTTCACTAGGTCATGGTACTGATAAAACAACTTCCTTATACCTCCTTCTAAAGAAAAAACAAGGCGAACATTAGCTGGTGTTGATATCATTTTAGTTCTAACTATAATCTCCTTATACTTTTATTTCTTTGAATTTAATTTGCAGATTGTAAAGACAGAGTTTCCAACTGTTTCCGCCTGCAAAAGTTCTGCAATCGAGGAGCTGTGGCAATCATGTGCCAAAGAACCTGTAAAGTCTGTAAGTGCCATATATAACATAAGACATTATGCAAGTAATTCTTAGGAGTAACGCTTTCGTTTTTGAACGTAAATGAATACTTGTTCCAAGGGTCCAAAATTTATATACTTTCTGATGTTAGTAAAAAGGTTTTCGTCAAAATAATCATAAATTTTTATCTTGATAGTGATTTTTGAATTCCTTTTTTCCTTCAGGCTCATGATGAACACTGTGGTATGCTCCTTGCTGGTCTTGCCAATAATCAAAGAAAATCTATGAAAACGTTTTCCTCTTTCAATAAACTCTATGAACATTGTCTTTGTGGTTTGCTGGTCAATAGAACCCTTTCACGTGACGTGAAATTTGGAGGACAAAACAAAAGAATTTCAATCTCTTGAGAATTTAACCTATTGTTTTGTCCTCCAAATTGAGCTGCATTCCGACGTGCTGCAAAGGGACTATTATATTTTATAGTAAGACAGTATCTTATAGTAATTTCTTTGAAATGACTCCACAAGCATCTTCGAGGACAAACGAAATTTTCAAATTGCACTACAGGATTTTTCATCAAAGAGCTTGAAAATGTTTGTCCACCAATTTTTTTTTCCAACTTAAAACTTAAACTCGTCTAATGCACCCCGTTGTCATTAAAAAAAGTTTCTTTCCCGCCATACTGCTGACTTTTTCCATGAAACAAGTCAATTTCCTTCTTACTCTATCTAGGCATTTCTTGCAAAAATTGAAATTTCTTATGATTCTAGATCCTTACGTTTTTCGATCTGAAAAGCTTGGTAATTTGTTAACTCATGCTTCAAGCTCGGTTATATGACCTTTCGTTTTGGAAATAACGTCCTCTTAAAAGCACTTAAAAGTGCCTATGAACTCTGATGGTTTAGTTTGAAAAGCACTTCTTCGTGGGACATATTTCTGAACATCTCCTTTATATGATCACCGTATATTTCAAACTAAACTGTCAGAATTGATAAGCATTTCAAAACAGTTTCGTATATAAACTGCAAATGCAAAACATTCAAAGAAGGAAATAGTTTATCAATCATTTTACAAGCGTTTCAAAATTTGTCTTCATTTCAATTGACATTTTAATTCCTATTATAAATTAAAGTTACAACCACGCGAAGATTTAATAAATCTCCAAGCTCTTGGACAAAGCGTCCATTGTCAGGGCAAGTGAAAAAATGTTCAACACATGGTAATAAACGGCATTAGCTCGCGCAAGCTTCACAATAGAGTTGACCATTGTGTGAATAGTAGAAGAGTTCTCTCAATTTGCACCCTGAAATTTTTATTACATAAACGACGAAGACGGTTTTTTAGTGAATATTAAAGTCTATCTTCAATAAGGCCAATAAACTTAACGAGAAGGGGGGCCATTAAGTGAATAGTAGAGTATACTTTCAATAAAGGCAATAGATTAAGCAATATATTAAAATCGCAATCATACTAATAACTTTGACAAAAGTTGAGCTATTAGTGAATGTCTGACTACAGAATGTCATTCAGGATATGGTTCAAAAGACAGTTCACTCGTTCAGCTTAGACATTTCAGTTCTGAGCTCAATAACGAATCCAGTAACACACATTGCAAGTGCCTATTCATTTGGACTGGAAGGTTAACAAACATGTATCTAACGTTCCTTTTTGCTGTTCTTGTTGTCATCTTTGATCCTGCACATTCCTTGGATGTAGAATGTTCTAGTTACACTGTATTAAACTCAAGAGATCGTGCTCAAGGACAGCACAGAGGTAGCGTATCAAAGTGCGATAGGAACGACATCACCCCAGGATGGTACCGCTTCATGGGCAATGCTGGGACAGCTATGGCAACGTCTTGTGTACCTACGCACCATTGTGGTACTAATGCTCCTGGCTGGATGAATGGTTCTCATCCCACCCAAGCAGAGGGTGTCGTGACTCGTAGGGTGTGCTATTCGGGGTATAGAAACTGCTGTTACTTTAGCAACAATATTCGTGTCAAAAACTGTGAAAGATTCTACATGTACGAGCTTGTCAAACCATCAGCCTGTAACCTTCGTTACTGTGGGAACGTGAATAGTAAGTATAGTGGTTTTTTTTTACATAAACATATTTCCCTCCGTGTTTAATTTAAGGGCCTATCGATAGTGTTTTGGTGCTTTCCATTCTTCAGTTATAAGTTATAAGTCTAAACCTATTGATAATGATGAAAATGAAATAGTGGCCGGTTTTAACTCATGAAAATGTTAGTAGACTGATAGAGGTGAAAATATATTATTTTCGTTTAGCGAAACTTCAAAATTCCTTCAAAATGGACGGTCAATAGCAGCAACTATGCTTTTATTCCTTTTCTTCGTCTTTTCAGTAAATGTCACTTCTATACTTTTAGTTAAAATACCCTTCCCAAAAAGAGAGCATTTATAACTTTATTTTTCTTTTGTCAGATACGGTTCGCATTCAAGGGGGTGGGTCATCTGGTCGATTACAAGTTCTTCATAATGGAGTATGGGGTACAGTGTGTGATGATGGATGGTCCATGACCAATACCCACGTGGTATGCCGTCAGCTTGGCTTTGCTGGTGCCTTGTCTCATACTAACAGGGATGGAGGAACAGGACAGATATGGCTTGATGATGTACAGTGTTCTGGTAGCGAGAGTGCTATTCAACAGTGTAGACATAATGGATGGGGAAGTCATAACTGTAATCATGGTGAAGACGTCTTCGTGAACTGCACTACTACTGGTAAATAAAAACCTATAGAAACATTGGCGTTACGTTTTAGCGGCGGTTGATTGGGATTATGTTTTTGGGTGAATTAAAGACAATCACCTATCAGCTAGTAATTAATTGAAATTACGCAACGTTATCGTGGGCGGTTTAAAGCGACATACAACCCGTCTTTATTTCTCTACGTTCGACATTGTGTGTCTATTGACGCGTTTCAAGTTCTCAGTTAATTTTGCTTCATTTTAGACGTTCATTTTTTTAAAGGGTTGACCCAGTGTGAGAGAAATCCTTGTCGTAATGGAGGCACTTGTACTGAAGACATAATTCAATATTACTGCACTTGTCCACGTGGATATAACGGCAGCCAATGTGAGACAAGTAAGTTCAGCAATGTATTGATTGCTATAATTACCCCAGTGTTCCAGCGTGCTCAGTTGGATAGTCATGCACTTTAAACAATATCCTTAAACATTTTTTAAATAAACATTTTACCACTAACTATCTTGCCGAAATAGCAAGGTTCGGATTTGATATTAAAAGCAATTTATTAGACCTCACTTCTACTGACAATTATTATTATTTTTTAATTAAGGCTTGACTCAATGTAACAGTAATCCTTGTCGCAACGGAGCAAGTTGTCATGGAGATCAAAACCATTATTACTGTAATTGTTACCATGGATACACTGGAAGACAATGCGAGACAAGTGAGTTACTGAGCACCATGCCTGTGTACACCATACCCCAGTTAGCTTTACGAGCACCGCGTGCATGACTTATTAGCGTTATTTTGTTCTATTTCTCTAGGTCTTCGAACTCGTGTAACGTGTGAGGAAACCTACGTGCAAATTGACTTGAAGAATTCTTACTTTTCTGACTTCGACTGGCGAAACCTTCACCTGAACGACCCCTCTTGTAGAGCAGTACAAGATAACACGGCTCATACTGTGAGACTTCGTGCTCCTTTAGATGGTTGTGGAACCACGTACACAGAGAACCAGAACACAATTATATTCTGGAATGAGGTATGGCAATTTTTACCGATACGGCAGCCATCTTGAATTATGGAATTCCACGAAGGCAAACGTGGAAACATAGCGTGGTGGGGTTACTTTCTCAAATAAATTTACGCATTGGTTTTTCACATATTGTTCCAACTACCAGCAAATTCAATTGGTTTTAGATGTGTTTCTCATTGGATAACATTAAAGATATGATATTGACAGAGTTAAAAAATGTTTAATTCATAATCAGTAACTCAAATTTTAAATATTTAAAAAAAAATGTAAATTGATTGTATAACTCAGGTAAGAAATGATGACCGCTGGAAACAACCATCGCGGAATGCATCAAACATAGCACGTGGTTGGGATGTGGCCTTACGATTCTACTGCGAATATGAGCGAAAGCGGTTGGTTAGTACGTCATTCAAGCCAGCAAGAAAGACAGTTGTTGCATTTGAAGGTAATACGAAGGGTAAAGTGCTGCTATAGACCCCTTGCATGTGACGTCAAAGCAGCTCAATTTGGAGGACAAAACTAAAGAATTTCAATCTCCTGAATCAGTGAATTCGACTGAAGAATTTATCAGTATCTTAGCACTAAAACTGCTCTGTTTACCTTGGCTTTCCACCCACATCATTAGCGACCAAGATTTTCAAAATCTACGACGGCGACATCAACCGGAACTTTAATTAATTTCTCATTGGGGTTCTGTTCATTGGGGATTTCATTCAAAACTTTGTGAGTAAAGTCAACTCATCCACAGGGAAGGCAGACTTTGAAGGCGCGAAACCCAAAAATAAAGTTATTTAGACTTTTGGTTGACGTCGCCGTCCGGCGTAGATTTTGTGAATCTTAAGATCGCTATTATGCAGAGACGGCGGAGCCGGGGGGCAACTTCACACATTTTTCCTTTTCCACACGGGTCTTTTTCCTAATCTTAGCTCCCCTCCACGTTTTCTCTTTGCATACTAACCTCTCCACTTTAGAATGTGCCCCGCGTCCCTTTGTAGGGGTCATATAGCTGTTCTAGGTCAGTACTAAATTTCACTTAACTGTCGAAGTTATATTTTTCTAGGATCTTACGGGAACTTCACATTTAAAATGGACCTTTACCAGACATCACGTTACCGAACATCATACTCACCTTTGGCTTACCCAGTGGTTGTCTACCCAAACCAGCCTCTGTGGGTTCAGTATGAAGTTTCAAATACCAACGCTGATCTGGTCGTGTTTGCTGAGAATTGTCGTGCTACCACATCAACCAATCCTGACTCGTTTCCACAACATTTGTTTCTTGAGAGAGGGTAAGAAATCTAAAATTGACATTTCTTTGCTAAAATGTGGCAAGGGATTCTGACAGGGATAAAATGAGAGAAATCAGATTTGATGTACGGGATATAGAATCAACAACAAGGGGTTGCCCCAAGGTTCATCACTGGGACCAGGACTTAGGTCACTTTGAACGGGAAATAGAATCACCAACATAGGATTGCCCCAAGGGTCATCACTGGGACCGGGATTTAGGTCACTGGGAATGGGTAATAGAATCACCAACATAGGATTGCCCCAAGGTTCATCACTGGGACCGGGATTTAGATCACTTTGAACGGAAAATAAAATCACCAACATAGGATTGCCACAGGTTCATCACTGGGACCGGGATTTTGGTGGCTTTGAACGGGAAATAAAATCACCAACATAGGATTGCCACAAGGTTCATCACTGGGACCGATATTTAGGGCAGTGGAAATGAGAAAATTTACACCGACGTCAGAACGCCCTGTATCTGCGCGATTTCCAATAACTATGTCCAAAATTTGGATTTCCAGGTGCATTCTTGACTCAACCATGGTTTACGTCCACAACCCCTTCAGTAAAGTCCAACGATTTTCCATCAGATCATTCCGATTTGTCCACTCTAATTCCCATCTGGTTTATCTTCACTGTGAACTGCTTGTCTGTCATCAAAACTCTACCAACTCCAGATGTGCTGTTGGTTGCACCAAACCTAGAGGTCGTCGAGATTCCAGTGACCTGAAAAGTTCAATGCCGTATGACTTGTCTGCAGGCCCTTTAAAGGGGGTGTCACACAATAACAACAAGGGAGGGGAGAGTAAGTAGACAAATTATTCACATGAACTAGAAATTTACAGTATATACATGTTTCAAATGCTATTTCCTGCGGCGTTCTGATGATATTTTGGACAACAACAAGAAATTCGCCACACCGAAATCCATCCGTGGTCCATACATCTCCCTCTGTCCCTTCCTACACGTAGTTGAGGCTCATTCGGTGATGCCGAGGGTGATGCCGAGGTATGAGGAGGAAAAAAACAACACTTTTAACCGCTTTTTTAGGGGTGTATCCACGAATGGTTTGGTGAACAAATGAATTAATAGAAAAGTTAAATCGGGCCTCCCATAATATATGACTAAAGTAGTTTCCAACTGATCTGAAATAGTGACGTAAAATGAAGTCAATGTAAAACTGAGGTGTCATGAAGCTTGTGAAAATTAACTGATTAAAGTTCATAACTGAGATAAATCTAGATTTTCAGTTGGAAAATTCAGTTGGAGTTGAGTTGGAAAATAAAATAAAGAAATACCCATTTCGCGAAAGGCTGGGCTACTAAGGATGACACCTCAGTTTTGCACGTTTTCTCGAATCTGATTGGTTAATATTTTTCTCAGATCTGATTCGGCTAGCTTGTGTTATATTCACTATATAAACCTTTCCTTTATAGGACGCAAGCATGCACATTTTTTATCAATATCTTTCTTTTCTTCTCAGCTCCCTTGCACACTAATACCGTCCTCGTCGCCGTCCTTGTCACAGCTGGTGTATTCTCTGTCATCACATTACTGCTCTTGATGATTATTTACCGAAATCGCCGCCGTGATAAACACAATCGAGCCAGCAAGATGTCAAACAGCATCACCCACGATGTCAGTACCTTGAACTCGTATGAACAGGAAAACGTGGAAAAAGACGAATACAATGAAAGGCAAAATTAGAGTGAATAGAGTTTTTAAGCGTGACGTTAATCGAATGAAAAAACTACTTCCGCGATTTTTCTTACTTTTTCTTCATGACAGGATTTGTTGTCCAAAGTTCTAATTGTTTCAGGTGGAGGTTAAGTCATTGAGAATAGTTTTCGCTTGATTTTATCGGTTTTCGTGAGCAGTTGGACCCGGAAATACGTCACAACTTAACTGTTCTATATCTACGCCTAGTTAGGTATCCTTTGATTGGGAGCTCCTCTTAACTTCGGGGATGGAAGCGGAATGATTTCAATTTAGTCATCCATGATTCCTATACATAATTGTTTTCAACACTTAATTCATGATTCCTTATCAAATTTTGCTAGACTCAGTCATGATTTCGGGTTATCAAAACAAAAGTTCATGATTCAAATTTTCAACACAAATATTCATGATTCCGCTTACACCTAACTAGATTTTTATTCCATTCGCTTCCCTGACTTTTCAGATAAGTAAGTTACGCCCTTGCGAAACTAAGAGTTCAGAGACATTTTACGCATGCTCCATATTTGCCTACGTCACGAGTCCACATATGGCAAAATTTGCATAAGTTTAAGTGACTGAGCTTTCATTGATGATCAGACATAAAGCAAGCATGCAGGATTATCCTTAGAAATAACAGGATTTCTCTGTACCAATGCAGAATAACTCGAAAAGAGAAGGAATTGAAGGGGTTGCAAGTTTTTTTGCACTAAAATGTCGTGGAAAATTCTTCAACGAAGGAGTTGAAGTCGAAAGATGAATATTGATAGTGAAGTGCCGGCAAAGTTTCACGAAAGACACGTAAACTCGCCAAATTCTGAATAACGTCCTTGTGTGCTTTTGTGGTCAAGCAAAGTGTAAGTAGAATACAGATATTCAAAGTTATTAATATAAGTTCAGTCAAAGAAAACAATATTTAATTCATGTGTAGAATCCAGACTAAAAACTCAAGAAATAGAAAGTCTGTTCAAGGGAGTTGAATAGTTTTTCAGTTATTTTTCGTTGCTATTGATAAAACAAGGTAATTCTTATCTAGTTTGACTTCTAAGGAAGCGAATTATTGTTTGTAATTTGTGTTTAAAAGTCTTAATCAAGCGCTCATATAGACTGAACAGCAGAAGAGTTTATTATTCAAACTTTCCGAGGAAAGACCCGAGGGACGACCCGAAAGACGACCCGAGGGACGGGATATTCAAATAGAGCTTTTACGTCGACAATAGACAAAATAACGAGAAGTTGTATATATATACTCATGCATTTTGTATTTATTACTGAGAATGATTTTTTCGTACTAAGAATGTTACAACTTCTCGTTCACTATTTTGTTCATTGTTTTAGCGTTTTTAAACAATTTAAAAATTGTGACGTACTTCCGGGTCCGGGCAAACGGAAATGAACTGATCGCTTAAATCAAACCTTAATTAATTATGGCACACAATATATGCTTTGCTTTCAACAGCAAAACTCAGTTTTAAGCCATAAAATACTTTTCAAAATAGGGGGGGGATGCAGTTTAAAAAATTTTTGGAACCGGAAGTAGATTTTTCATAGTGACATCACACTTAACAGTTTTATTGTAATGGACAAAGATTGGTCAGTTCCCATTGGCTGACAAGGCGCTGGAATATGTGTAAATGTCTCATGACTCCCACCTACTTCGTGTGATGACTACCTCCTTTTAGAGAGTGATGGAAGAGGATAATGTAGTTGTCCATTGTTCTTGTGTGTGAATGATTTAAAATGTTAACACTTGATTGTTTTTAATGGTAAATATTCGCCAATCTTTCCTAGAACGACATTTCTTTATCTAAATGCTTTTATATTCACAACTAGAAAGTAAAAAAAAAAAAAAAAAACAAAGTTTTATTATTTCTAGGTCAGGTATAAAAAAAAAACAAAAAAACATGATAGCTTTGAGTGGGTGTCAAAATTATGCGATCTTATCACTAATTGTTTGAGCTTGATTTTGACAATGTCAAAGTGAAACGTGTTCGGGCACAAACATATAACCTTGCAATAAATATTTTTAAAACTTGCCACAAATTAGTACATAACGAATACAATGCAGTGCAAGACTTCGGTATTAATGTAATGATTAAGTGCAATAAAGTAAAATTATTGCTAAAAGACATCAAACGTTGTCTTGTTTATTTAAAATCTCAGTCAAGTATGTTGATGAATGATAATCATCCCGACCGAGGGCATGACATCCATTCTTCAACTTCCTTTCTTCTTGTTAAAAACTGTCGAGCACTTTATGCTATTACAACAAATTAACAATTTAACAAAACAAAAAAAAAAAAAACAAAAAAAAC
Source organism: Anthopleura sola (assembly GCA_023349425.1). NCBI lineage: Eukaryota > Metazoa > Cnidaria > Anthozoa > Actiniaria > Actiniidae > Anthopleura > Anthopleura sola. The sequence continues at coordinate 1,308,521 of JALHLI010000010.1, forward strand.
TGCATAGTTTTACTCTAAAATGTATTTCCATATATAAATGATTTTCTTGGAGACACCACTAGGACTTCCGTATTTCTCATGCTCATGAAATTTATAGGGCATTAGCCGCCATTTGAACAGTGGTCCGGTCTTAAAAAAGTGGCCCGGTTTTCTCCAGTACTAAATATTTTTTTACAGGGGGAAAAATGGTTCTGACGGTAAAAAGTAGTCGTGTTATAAATGGACCAACTGTACTTGTGGCTACGGCCCTGAAATGAACAGTTTTCGATGTTAAATGAAGTGTTTGTGACAGTTCGGTAATAAAAAGTTAAATTTTACGCCGTAAAAAATAAGAAAGATCACTGACTGACGTTTCGGACGCTAGTCCTTCGTCGGAGTAAAATTGTACTCTTTTACTATTTTACTCCGACGAAGGACTAGCGTCCGAAACGTCAGTAAGTGATCTTTCTTATTTTTTACGGTGTAAAATTTATCTTTTTATCACTAGAATTTTATTAGGAACACCGACGCAGTTATCATCATAGTTATCATCTTTAAAGTGTTGGTGAGTTGTGTTCAAATTCATTTGTATTTTATCTGGTACAGTTAGAAAACACTAACGAAAATACCTAAACTCTCAGTGTAGAATTATAATTTATTGGTCATTTATTTAAAACCCAGGAACATTAAAGTATTTTCACAATGCGGAAAAATGTTAAAGTTTACTTAACTCCAATAAAATGTAAAGAACTTAGATTACAAGTCAGATTTCTAGGAAAATCAAATCTGGACGTGATATTGAACAAGCACACTGAATACACAAAGTGAACAATTGATAACCCCGGTGACACCAGCCAGACTTCCAAGAAAAAGAAAAATACCTATTCCTGCTTTCGAAATTTTCATAAATATTTTTCATAGATATTCAATATCCAACCAAAAGCTCTTAATCTTTGTCTTCATTTTACTACGGTGAGCTTTTCCCCCACTGAATTTTGAAGAAAAGAAGGTGCTGTAAAAATTGTGGCTTAACTTGCACAAATTTGCAAAAATTAATGTCAGCACAAATTTTTTGAACTAAACCTGGTTGACCTTATGACATCAAATGTTTATAAAAGTCAATCAAAAGGCGCATTTTCTTTGAATTGTGAATAAATATTGACTTTATAAGGCTTTTCCGTAGCAGAACATAACTCACAAAACAATGTGCTTAAACCAATATTCGTTGATTTGCCGAAACGTATCTTTCTTTGATGCCTTTTCGCTTTCAGTTGTTTGAGTTGGGGGCTCCCTTGAGAGTTACTAAGGGGGGAGTACTTCACTTCGAAACGTTTAATTTTGTGTGCTAAAATGCCCGAAATGGAAACAAATTCCTACAAGAATCTTCACTGATTATGATGTATTTTTAAGACAATTAGCGCTCTCCCATTTTCGTGCAAAATGTATACATAATTTCTGTTCACAGCTCTCTCTAGCCTGATCGGCTTTACCCCTCAATGTATTACGTCATTATAGAGGGTGACCCCCCTGATTTCGGTATCTATCATTAGAATAAGGGCGTAACTATCTTGTGAATAAAAGTTCTCGGAATTAAGTTCCTGTTCCAGAACGCTTGTCTTCGTTGTGCGGGGCAAAGCGTGTTAGAGATTTTTTAAAGTCAAATCGCGCGATCCCTAGATTTCTTAGCCTGGTTACAGGACAAGCTAAGGATGGAGCGGGTACAGCTTTGTGGGTTGATACTCGTCTTGTTCTCTGGTGTGGTTCACTCATGGGGTCGTTACAGTTACAGAGGTGGAACCATCTCTTACAAGCCACGTTCGTTCGGATACGGAGCCACGGTAATATTAATATATCATTAGTTATAGATCTAGTATATCATTAGGCTGGATTCCCGCGCGTTGATATTGTATTTAACATTGAAACTGAAAAAAAATTCAACTTCATTTGGAAGTGAGCCGGCGTTATCACGCGAGTTAGCGGAGGAAGATGACTTCACTTTTTAAGAAACAGACTCGAAACGAACTGAAACGCCAAACATAAGTTAGACTGAGACTATTTTATGCCTTGCTGTATATCTTGGAACTTGTCTTGTGACGTCTAAAATACTATGTTCCTCATAAGTTTTTAATTACAAAACTCTTTCTATTATCTTACTGTTTTCGCAAACTTTTTCGTAAACTAACTTTCTTGCAAAGAACTGACATTTGAGTTTCTAAAATACCAGGGGCGGCGAAAGGGCCGCGGGGGGGGGGGGGGGGGGGGGGGGGTGAGGAGAAGCAATGCCCCCCCCCCCCCACTTATTATTTTTTTTGTGGTTTGGATAAATCATAAACTATAAATCATAAAAATTTTTAAGGCATTTGTATTTCGTATTTTGTAAAAAAAAAAAAGAAAATAATTGTAGTGCCCCCCACACCCACCCCCACGCCAAAAGATTTTCAGCTTCCGCCGCCGCCGAACTCTATGTATGTCCTTCGTTTTAAAGCAAAATTACTCGCCGGCTAAAAGGTATCATGAAATTAAGTTATTAATTTATTAATTGTTTCCGTACATTTTTTCGTGAAACTTTCTAACGAAGAAAACATGTCTCACAAAGCTGTATGTGACACGATGCGGTTCTCTGTGGGACGCCGTTGTACACATGCTCTAGGCAGACAGTTTCACCGTGTAATTACTGGGTTGCTATGGTAGCAAACCAGTCTTAAAATGAGATCCGTTTTTCCGTGGTCAGGTAGACCATAATTTCACACGTCACGATTGGTCGAGAACTTGTAAACAATGTCCAATGTCCAATGAAGTTGCCACACGACATCGAGGACGATGTATTTATAGCTTTTAGTGTTGTGTCACTATAAATTCATCCGTTCAGGGTTCGTGAAGTACTATTTTGTCTGTAGGCACGTTGCGTACTTTTGTCTTTAGGTTTTTTAACGCTACGCTTAAACTACTTACAAACACACACGCCGTACGTGGTAGACACAAACTAAAAGATGTTATTGAGCGATTTTGGAACGGGTTGGTTCACATACTCAAAGAGAGAAGTTTGAGAATCTATGAGCTAGACAAACTAGTCAAAATAGACTAAGATAATCTATAAACTACCTAGCTATGATCAAACTAGATCTTACCAGATCTCAGATACAAAAAAATATACTGAGACAAACTACAGAACGAGAGACAAACTAAAAAACGAGTGACAAACAAAGCTTTGATGAAAGCTGACTCCAAGAACTTGTAGAAGTTAGACGAGCTGATAGTGATCTACAAGAAAGCGAACTGCCAAGACTTGTTGAATATTTCCATTTATGAAAATACAGAAAACAAAAATTGAGGGAAAAACAAATGACCAGTTAAACACATTTTGGCTAAGAGTATTTACATTGATAAAGCGTTTGTTTTGCAGCGAACAGTTTCGATACTGAAATAGATATGTTTATTTCATCAGCTAGTCTTGAAAGGTACTCTAGTAGGTCAAGTAGAAATATAATATGCGTTGACAAGTCAGTAACGCAACACTAATATCTTACTAGAACTTAAAATGTTTTTAATAAAGGGGGACTTTGAACCCAAAAGGAACACTTTGGTAAGAAATAATAGAGTATGAGGATTGGTGAGTGGGGGAGCTCTCGCACAGGCAACCCAGTGAACGCTCCAAGAGCGTCTAGTTAAGGTAGTTCCGGGAACCATTTCGCGCATCTCGTTTTTTACCCTATATTTGCGTTGTTTTGATCTAAATAAAATCTTAATTTGAATCCTTTTCTATAACTTAGCATAGTATTTCGTTATTTCATTCAGCGGTTGAGGTAAAATGAGCCTTTTTTCGAAATATGCTAAGATTTTCGTTACCTGACTTAGTCGCTGTTTTGTCTCAAAAGAACAAATATTACAAAGACAATCTGACAAGTTTCAAGCTGATGTTTAAAGCAAGGGTGGATCCAGGATTTTTCAAAAGGGGGGGTCCCAGGGGAAAATTTAGTTGGCACAGGAATCCCGGGCGCATTTTACCACAGGAAGCCCAAATACTGAAGCGTTTATGAGCTGCTAAAACTTACGGCATTGATTGATATTGAAATGAATATCAAAATTAAGCCTTCTCCCAGAAAAAAAAAATTTTTATCTTTATTTTAGGATATACTCATTGATAAAAAATATTTGAACTTAAATTTGACAGGGGGGTCCTGACCCCCCCCCCCCCCCCCCGACCCTTCCCCTGGATCCGCCCTTGTTAAAGTACTAGAACCCAGTCCAAGGCGGACAGGAATTGTGTTTTTTTTTTTTGGCCAAAAAATCGGATTTAGTCGCTTATAGCTCGTCCATTAGCTTAGCACGATATTTTTTCTTTTTATTCAAGACTGCAAGTTTAGAATAAGAAATACAATATTTACTGATTGGATTGTCATGAATTTTACAAATTTAACAACTCTGTACACATTTAGGTGTGCGTAATTTCCCTATAATTTCGCTTCTAAAATTCACTTTTACCATATTTGCAAATGACTTAGGGATTTTTATAACAGGAAATCTTAGATAAACCTTAAAACTATCGTTTAAAATAGTCTAGGGCTTTTGCCCGCAGAATGCGTTCGCATTCTCTAGACTACTTTGAGTAGGTACTACATCTACTACATCTTAGCTCTATAACCAATACGGTGACCCCCAGTTTTTTCTCGGTTTTTGACTTGCCTAACAATGATCTATAAATGACAGGATTTCTAAGAAAATCCATTGATTAAATCCAAGTGTCCGAAACTATAGCTACCTTAAGAAAAATGAAGATACTGCGCACGATAGTACACAATCACAATGATGACCTCAGGCAATGTGACGCCACTATAAGCACGCGCACAAAAACTGCTGAATAACCTTTAAACTTTAATTGAGGAACCATACTGAAATATTTTGAACTTCAACAGCGTAAAACCCATAAATTTTGCACTGAATTCTATGATTTTTTTCGAATTTCCTAAAGAGTAAATAAAAAAGAAATAATAAAAAGTTTGAAACAAATGACATGGGTTTTACTTATAGAAAAGCGGTAAGTGTACATTTTTGGCACTCGTTTTACACAAAAATTGTCAAGGGCAAGACGAATAAGAAATTAATTTTGACTTTATTTCTCAATATTTTGCACAACTTTCGACTAATATTTGTAAAACGATGTACATGTATAATTTAGTTTTCCTGACAAAATAACGTTAAAAGCTTGACTACCGGTGAAGTTATGAATTGTTTTTCGTAGAAAGTTGGTTTTCGCTTCTTTTTCTTCAAAAAGTTGTTGATAGGCTTGTGTTTAATCGTGAATATCTCGAAAACGACCTCGGGACAACCTTTTTTATTTCCAGATTTGAAATCAGCATTAAATTTGGGTTTAAAAAATTGTGATTCAAAAACTTTTTTATGGATTTTTTCTATAGGAGTCAGTCGATTTAACAAAGCCTTACATGGCCAGTTGCTAGGTAACGCATTATACAGGTTCTATTATTACTTAACTAATAATATACATGAAAAAATTACTCGAATTTGATTGGATTAGAGCGGTGCAGTTCAAGCGTAACACAGTGCAAATATCTGTAACACAGCGCAAAAAAGTGTAACATAGTGCAAATTACATTTTCCGAAAACGGTCTTGAAACCAAAATTTTTTTTGATTCTGCTGTTGATAACATTATCAAGCATCAAGACTATGCATTTTCTAATCGCGAAGGAACAAGTTTAAGCGGTGAAAACGGCTAAAAAAAATATTGACTGACTGACTGCATGATTGACTGAAAAACACACTCGTGCAAATTAATCCCAAATTGAACTCGAAACCATATTATTACCTATACTAAGATCAAATTCTTATATTTTAGGTCGAGTTCAGCTACCGGTTGGCGTTTGACTTGACGTATGTTTACTGTGACGCTCGGAATACCGGACGTCATGTTACATGGACCATGACAACCTCTTCACCTTGGGCTGTGAAAAGATTTTCCTATTATGGCAGTTCTTATTACAGCATTTACGGCAATCAGTTTTTATGCAGCAATTTCAGCAGCGAAGAAGGCTGGAGCGAGGGAAACAACTCGTTTACTTTTCAAAGCAGATACTACGACATTTCGTTGATAGCTAAGTAAGTCCAATATGAAATATGCCTATTGTAAACATCAGTTACATACAGATCGGGAGCCGCTCTATAGACCTCTTTACCTTCGTTGTTTGTTGTGCCCATTTCAGACCACGTGATGCCACTTGGGAGTTAATTCTTTCATGTGTAAATATTTCAACAAGAGAATATTTCTCAAGGGAATGTCATGTGGTCTGAAATGGGCAATTTGCATACGAAGGTAAAGAGGTCTATTAGTATATATTACACAAAGTATCATTATTGTCATCGTCTTCATCATCATCGTCATCGTCATCGTCATCGTCATCAACACAGCACCAGCATCATTTTCTTCATTGCATCATCATCGTTATGTAGGTTTCCAAATGCATGCTTATGAATTATTCATGAGTTTTTAAAATATTACACAAAGTATCATTGTTGTCATCGTCATCATCGTTCTTGTCCTCATCATTGTCATCTTCATCATCACAGCACCAGCAACACCACCATCATTACTTTCATCACATCACCATCATTATGTCGATTGCAAGATTTAAAGCGATGAGAAATTGTATATTGATAGCAACCTAGTGGAAGGTTGGAGTGATCAATTTAAAACGAATTATCATGTTTATCGACAGAACCTATAACTTTGGATACTGGATACGTAATGTCTCTAGAATTGATGGTTACGGAAGCATGCTACTGAGCGCGACAGTCAACGCATCTATCCAGGGTGTCTTTAACAACTCTTCGCCAGTTTCTTCTCTCCCACTGACGGTCTACGTAGATCAAGGTATCCCATCAGTCATTAGGATTCCTGTTGAAGATCCTGATGGTGACATAGTGCGTTGTCGTTATGCAAGATACCAGGAGTGTTACAGAGGAATGTGTACTTACTTTCCTCATGGAGTACTAGACGAGGTAAGCTATCGGCAGGAATGTTACAGAGGAATGTATACTTACTTTCCTCATTGAGTACTAGACGAGGTAAGCTACCTGCAGAAATGTTACAGAGGAATGTGTACTTACTTTCCTCATTGAGTACTAGACGAGGTAAGTTACAGGCAGGAATGTTACAGAGGAATGTGTACCTACTTTCCTTATGATCATTTTCAGGGAAAATGTACTCTCAGTTATAATGGCGCTGGTTCGGTAGGGCAACTCTTCCCAATCATCTTGAAGCTTGAAGATTTTCCTTCAGGGACGACGCAGTTCGATTCGTCTAACAGTTTGGGCTCAGTGGATCTGCAGTTTGTAGTACACATCAAGAACGATTCTGGTAAATAGTGAATTAAGCATTGTAACTTGGATATTGCTATTCCAGGACTCAATTTGAGATATCAAATGTGTAGTTGAAAAACAAACGAAGCAGCAACATCACCAACAACGTAAAGCTGCTACAACAACAACAACACCAGAAGAAGAATATCAGCAGCAGCGGCAGCAAAAACAACAGCAAAAGCAAAAGTAACAAAAGTAGTTACAACAACAAAAACAGCAGCAGCAGAAGCACAGCACAGCACAGCACAGCACAGCACAGCACAGCACAGCACAGCACAGCACAGCACAGCACAGCACAGCACAGCACAGCACAGCACAGCACAGCACAGCACAGCACAGCACAGCACAGCACAGCACAGCACAGCACAGCACAGCACAGCACAGCACAGCACAGCACAGCACAGCACAGCACAGCACAGCACAGCACAGCACAGCACAGCACAGCACAGCACAGCACAGCACAGCACAGCACAGCACAGCACAGCACAGCACAGCACAGCACAGCACAGCACAGCACAGCACAGCACAGCACAGCACAGCACAGCACAGCACAGCACAGCACAGCACAGCACAGCACAGCACAGCACAGCAGTAGCAAAACCAACAACAGCAGTAACCACAACAACAGCAGCAGCAGTAATAAAATAGCAAAATGGAAAGCTGCATATTTACAAATGCTTTGCATGTTTTTTCCCCCAATGCCTTGCAAAGTTTTTTGGTTTACATATATAGCGATTCGTCATGCAGAAAAGCATAAATCTACTGAACGGTTTTGACTTCATTCTTATAGTTTACTATTCTATTGTGTTTCACGTTTAACAGCAGTTCGTATTCAAGGGGGTGGGTCCTCTGGTCGACTACAAGTTCTTCATAATGGAGTATGGGGTACAGTGTGTGATGATCGATGGACTATAACCAACACCCACGTGGTATGCCGTCAGCTTGGCTTTGATGGTGCCTTGTCTTATACTAACAGAGATGGAGGAACAGGACAGATATGGCTTGATGATGTACGATGTTCTGGCAACGAGAGTGCTATTCAACAGTGTAGACATAATGGATGGGGAAGTCATAACTGTGGTCATAGTGAAGACGTCTTTGTGACCTGCTATGGTAATTGTAATTTTATTTGTTGCTAGAATATAAAGTAATATTTCCGTTGGGTGATGTTTGCGACGATCGGAGTGATCCACTGTGAAATTAACGCCACAAATCTTGATATGACTGTTGAATGGCTGATATTTTTATTTCAAGCCTTATGTAGTTCACTATATTATTGTCTTCTCAATAGTTAATAAAAACCGTATGCGCAAAGAAATACTAGTCAAGGAAGTAAATAGACCTTTTGAGCTTCGTATGCATTCAGACCACATGACATAGGCCTTTTGAATTCAAAAAATCGGATGCATTGTGGTCTAGCTTCGGTACAAACAACACCATATAAGGTATGACGAAAAAAAGATGTTTGTACCCAAGCTAGACCACAATGCACCATATTTCACATTCAGAAAAAATCTATTCCCTTGAAAAATGTTCTTCTATTAGAATATTTACACATGAAAGAATCAACTCCCAAGAGTGGCATCACATGGTCTGAAATGGGCACAACAAACAACGAAGCTAAAAAGGTTTATTGTGGTCTAAGATGGGAAAACACTGCGCCACAGCTAACGGTTAACCAGAACTGCAACACTATCACCAACAGTAGCAGCATCAGCAGCAACAAAACAACAACAGCAAAAATTAAACAGTATCGTCATCAGCAACAACAACAACAACAGCAGCAACAACAAACAGCAGCAGTACTAAAAACAACAACAACAACAACAGCAGCAGCAGCAACAATAACAGCAACAACAACAGCTAGTAGCAACAACCAACAACATCAGTAATAAAAACAACAGCAGCAGCAATAACAACAACAACAACAGAGGGGGGGGGGAATGTAACTAAGCAGTAATAAACAACGTAACAAAAATAACAAGATAGCGGCTTTTCCAATGACTTTTATTTTGTTGGTTGACGGGTAGCGATTCTTTAGAAAAATATAGTTTTTTGGTTTATTCTCATAGTTTACTTTTCTCTTTGTTTCATGCTGAGCAGAAGCATCCACAACAAAACCAACAACAGAAACAGCAAATGTAACAACAACATCACCATCAGGTTTGTTTTAAGAGTAACTATGGTTCAGAAAGATATGGTTGTACTGAAGACTTTTCGATTTAGATTGATGTTAATGTTTCTTCTACATATACAGTCAATGTCATTAATGTTGTCCACCAAAAAAGACATTCAGACCAAAAGAAATGTCACGTCATACCTAATTCACTCGCTCTAAATGCTCGATACCAGCAATCATTGTATAAGTAGAGTTAATGATTATTATTCTCTGTTCATTGTTACCGGCTCATTACAGGACAACCGTTTTGAAAATGCCGTGACTATAGTATATATATATATATTTATGTAGGTAGGAGTAAAGACTTCGGAAGGCATATGTTGTTGTATATTGGCTTTAATTCAAACGTTTCGCCTGTCACGGCTTCGTCAGTGAATGCTCTTTGAGCGTACAACGTAAAGTATCTTATAACTGAAAAAATCTGGTGGTACCAAACCACTTTACTTCATATATATTTATTGTTACCGAGGGAATCAAGGGTAACATATAGCAGTGTTACACTTACCACTAACCTCTAACCTCTCGGCTACACCTCGTGAGTACATAACCCCCGGGGGTGGGGGGGGGGGGTAACTCCCTATAATGGACTATACGGGGGTACTTTTTTCAGGCCTCAGGTATAGAAAAGGGGTGGAAATTTGTGAGTTTTGGTATAAAAAGGGGTAGATTTTCTTCAAAGGTACATGAAAGGGGTGCCTTTTCAGGCAAAAAGGTATATAAAAGGGGTACATTTTTGCAGAAATTTGGTAAAGAAAAGGGTAAGGGGTCGAGAGTTCGGGCGGAGCATCCCCGTATGAAACGACCCGAAGTACCCCCCCCGGTTCATAACATTTTGACGAACTTTTGACGTCATATAGTAGTACATAAGAGGACATACCACTCTCTCGGAAATTTGTTAAAGATCAGATTCAATTGTTCCTGCCTCCTGTCATGGCTGCCATCACGTGATGGTGCAAAGCCTCCATTGGCATCACATGCGAGTAGAGATCTTGGGGCTATTGATTTTGTGGTAGCCACTATGTCATCGAGTGCTTAAGTAAGTCCGTAAGTAAGTAGTCCAATTTTCGGACAATACTCGGAACCAATCAAATCCTATGAAAACCTTCCGATTCCTTTAGGCTATTTTCGTGATCTTTCATCTAGTGCTCGACTTGTATCGATCAGACTTTCGATCTATCTAGAAGACTTACTAAGACTTGCTCCTCATTTCATCATAATTTATCACTACAATTACAATCATTTGAGCTATTTTGCATCAATAACAAGGCACAGCTTTCAAGGATTGCCAAGTGCTTTTTCGTAGAGGATTTTTCAGGTTTTTTGAAGAGATATCGATGTTACTTAATTATTCATTGATTTATAGATTTTAAATTATATAATTATATCATATATATATATATGATTATTTACGATTAGTTATTTTATTTATTTCTATTTATAAATTTTCTTTACGTTTCCTCTAAGGTTGTTTAAGTCTTTCATTTTTTCAGCTTCTTTTAGCGTCAATGTGATTTCTTTAGTCATTTGGAGTAGATGACACATAGCCACAGTCAACCCAAAATGCCTTACCTAAAAAATTCTTTATGATTCGAAGATTTTAATGGTTATGATGACGTCATAGCCAATAATGAGCTCTAGGTCACGTGACCATTTTCCTGCATGCTTATCATGTGACCTTGCATGTTTGTTATTTGCAGTTGCCAGGGCAACCAATTGCTGGCACACAGCTGTTAGCATTCATTACACAGTTGGACCATCTACCGTTGCAGTTACACAAAGTACGGCTAACAGTGTCATGGCCGAGGTACATAGAGTAACTCTGCTTGCATAGCCTCCCCCTCAGAAAACTGTGTCTTTTGCTAAAAATTAGACTTTGTTTAGAGATAGTAAGAAGTAACAGTCGCAATTAAGCACTGAGAAACGTGCCCTATATCTCACATCTATAAATGAGATTGGGCCGCCATTTTACGTAGTCATCCGAACCAACCCAATGATTCTCAAATATTAGTTTGGATGAATATTGGAAGAATTTTTCTGCAATGCCAGCTTCTGATTAAAGTAGTCATCAAATCCAAACATCTCTATGCTTTCTGTAATAGGTACTGAACCATGGTGCGAGCCAACTCACGTGCTCAGGACTAACACTCCAGCTACTCAAGGTTACCATAGCAACCCCAGGCAACCGTTATGTCATTACAGGAAGCTTTGGGGTTGTGTATGGTGAAATGAATTCAATTCAAAAACAGAATGCTAGGTCGTGTCTTGGGAATGCTGTGATATTTAATAATATAGTCCTCAGACCTGACTATTATACCAGTCCCTTGAGAGGCTCATATTGGGCAGATCGTGCCTCGTTAACAAACTACCAGGACAGTACTTGCTGTAGAGATGGGTTGGCCTCGTTCAATGAAACATGCGGTACGTGTGATCAAGATGTTTTTCTCGGCCTTTTACCTCCTATTCCTTTCTTCTCTTTCTCCGTTTTAGTGCTTGATTTGTCGACGACTTGATTACACCTCGCCAATTTTATACCTAATTTTAAAGAAATTGTCGGAGTCAAAGGAGATAGGCAATAGGTTATATGCGATAGGTAATAATTAATATAAGAAGAAACACAAGTCCGCATTCAAGCTATTCTTGAATTTGGCACTGAATCACCGGCATCTATCCCCTATCGTCTATTACCTATGTTATTTAATTTGGTTCCGACTAACTTTTTTGAAAAAGGTGTATCTGTAACAAGCTTGTAAATTTCGTAACGAGTTAGATGCGACTTGTGTTTCAATGATAGTCCGGTGCCTGTAAATTGATATTATGAATGATACAGAAAATGAACAGAGTTAAAGTAGAGTCGTCAATACAACGACAGTTACATGCATTCGATAATCGCTTTAATGAAAGACAAAAAGGAGGGACATGTGCAAAGTCTCTGAAGAAATATGAAGTCCGCATCGATAAAAATAAAAAATAATCATTAGATATTGATTGATAAATATACGGTGTCCAAGAAACGAATAATGGAGCCCATAAGTGATTCGACACACCATTCCATGCAATAGACCATTTTTGATATGCGTGAGCGCTTTCAAAAATATCGCAGGCGCAGACATGATCTCGAGGCATTTTCGGGCCGCTTCAATAGCACGCGTGATCTTGCCCGAAAATGCCTCTTTTTCATGTCTGCGCTTGCGATATTTTTGAAAGCGCTTGCGCATCTCGAAAATGGTCCATTGGATGAGTCGAGTTACAAGCAACTTTCCCAATACTTGTTTGCGTTTCGTTTTAGATACTTTCTTTGAATGCAACAACTACACCGTGCTGAGCACAGCAGACCGAGCAGCAAGCTATAAGGGAATGACGAACAAGTGCGATAGGTACGATATCACCAAGGGATGGTACCGATTCATTGGAGATGCTGGGGCTGCCATAGCAACATCGTGTGTTGACAGGTACCACTGCGGAACTTATGCTTCTGGATGGATGCAAGGGTCTCATCCATCCCAAGCAGAGGGTATCGTAAATCGTACGGTGTGCTATTCCTCGAGATATCAATGCTGTAGGTGGTACAACAGTATTCGAGTCAGAAACTGTGGAGGATTTTACGTGTACGGGCTTGTCAAACCACCAAGCTGTAACTTTCGATACTGTGGCAGCGTAAACAGTAAGTATATTTTTGAGGTGTTTCCCATTCTTCAGCTATAAGTTCAAGTCTAAACCTATGGATAATGATGAAAAAAAGATATACAGGGTGGCCGGTTTTAATTCATGAAAATATTAGTAGACAGATAGAGGTGAAAACATATTGTTTTTTTTTTGTATTGCTTTTTGTTTTTTTGTTAGTCTGTCTATTTGGCTGTTCGACATTAACAAGGAAATTTTGTTTCACGGGTTGAAGTGAGATCATTCCGGCTAGTACAAACTAATTGATTCTAGATATCTATCGTTTCCTGATTGTACTAAAAGTACTTTTCATGGTAATACTGTTTAATATTTTGTTATTCAGGTACGAACAACAATTGCTCAAGCAGTCCTTGTCGTAATAATGGCACGTGTGCTACTACCTACTATGGCTACAAGTGCTATTGTCCATATGGTTACACCGGGACACAATGTGAAACAAGTAAGTTGTCTCAACGGGAATAACCTTACTGTAACTGTGTCTCATCCTAGTCGTAACATATAGTTTAACTCTGATTTCCTATTCTTTACTTTGAGGTACACTTATAATTAATACAGTAGTTTGTCTTCCTTCACAACAATTGTGGACACAATTGTATTCATTCAGAGTGCCCCCCAAATTCAGTGCTAGTGAGTCCAAAACAAAGTGCTTCATGTGGTATAGGAAACTAGTGAATAGATCCTATAAGGTTTTATAGCGGGAAAAGAGTGTCACATGATAACCCTTTTCAAATCATTTCAATCAGTTGGGGCGTAGTTTTTTCCAAATCCTGATTACATGTTATCCCCCTCCGTATCATTCTTTTCTTTATTAGTAAAGCTTAAGGACGTTCATGGTCATTGTTCGCACGTATCCTTTCTACGCAGGAGTTCAGTTGTGTTCACGTGCTCATCGTGATGAAGTCATTTGATTTTTTCAAACTTTTATAGCGCTTAAATAAAGTCGGACACCCCTTTTGATATTTCTTTTTTGAAATTACTTAGTAAATAAACCCCTTCTGGCGGTTGCGATATCGGCTGATAATGTCCGAGGATGAGAAATGGTCCGAAAAAAGAACATTTGGCCGAGAAGCGAAGCTTCGAGGGCGAAGGTGATATTTTGAGAACCATTTCTCATCCAAGGACATTATCAGCCGATATTCCAGTGAGCCAGAAGGGGTTTATTTATTTTATAACCCAACGACTTCACTGGAATCATCATTTCTAGAGTTTTCAAAAAATAATTCTCTCTCTCTCGTCTCCAAGCTGGATATAAGAACACTTATTTTGATAAATGAAAGCTGTTTTACATTAAATATCCTATTGTTTGACATTAGTTGTCGAATATTTTGTTGGTTTTTAATAGTTTATGAAAACAATTTCGAAAACGAACCAAAAACTTCATTCACGAAACATGGATGCTTACCATTGAAGACATTTACAGCGTATTTTGTTGATTTTTTTCGTGTTTGCTGGGGTTGTTTTGTTGCGTTACCTCCATCGGCATGACTCGAATCTTATTAGTTCAAGTCGGGTCGAGAAATCCCATTTATTTTGAATCTAGACATGCCGTGTCACAGTAACCATTGTCGTAACGGAGCTACTTGTCGCAATGGTTATTCTGGCAGATATTACTGTTCCTGTCCTTATGGATACACTGGTAGACAGTGTCAGTCTTGTAAGTAGCAGTAAAAAAATAGAGCATTGTATTTTACGGCACAGTTGAAACCCAGAATCATTAGACCAGTTTAACAGGAATACTGTTTCTCTAATATGAGAAATCCCGTTCTTTTTTAATCTAGACCTGTACCCGTGTAACAGTAACCCTTGTCGTAACGGAGGTAACTGTTACGGAGGTTATGGCTGGTACAGATGTTCCTGTCGTAGTGGATACACTGGACAACAATGTCAGACTTGTAAGTAAAATTAATAGAAATTACTGAATTATTAAATTATCATAATACAATAGAATATCGTATTTTACGGCACAGTTGAAACCTCGAATCATTAGACTAGTTTAACAGGAATGCTACTTCTCTAATATGAAATCCCATTCGTTTTTGAATCTAGACCTATACCCGTGTAACAGTAGCCCTTGTCGTAACGGAGCTACTTGTAACAATGGGTATTCTGGTAGATATTACTGTTCCTGCCCTTATGGATACACTGGTAGACAATGTGAAACAGGTATGTGGAGTACTTATGTGGTGTCTTTTATATTACTATATTTTCTGTTGCCGTAATGTGCAAGAGTTGTTTTGTGTTACGTGGTACAGTCACTTTGTTGTTCCTAATCTTAATATCATTCGTTGTTTGTTTCTTTCCTGTGCTTCAAGGAGTTTTTTAGGATATTTACTTTCCATTTAAAGGAACTTTTGGAACTTTTGGGATTTAAAGGAACATTTTTGTAAATGGTAAACACATACACTATATCTTGGGTGAAACTCTTTCAAACTTGCAAACCTTTAAAGGAATTATTCCGGCTAAAAAGTGACAATATTATATTTTAAATCGCTTTGAATCAAAAACTGAACCGACAGGCAAAATTTGACACTGACACCGGACAGGTTCTGAAGTTGGAAAACATTACTAACATTGTTCTTATACAAAGTTACAAATAGGGCAACTGGAATGCCGTTTTTCTAAAAAAAATATACATCACACTGCACCGAATGTCGAATGTTTTTATACACGGCAAGGCACTGACACGGTCACGGCAAGGCGCGGTCCGTGCCGTACATTTTTTTAAAATAGTCATACGAAAACTGCTCTATTATGACACAACCAACTCACTACCACACCCACCAACCCACATGCACCACCACAGAATTTCACACCTAAAAACTTCACTCATAACAGTATATAACACTATCATTGGCACTACTATTATGACACAACCAACTCTCTTTCACACTCACCCACCCACATGCACCGCCACAGAATTTCACAACTCAAAACTTCACTCATAACAGTATATAACACTACCATTGTCACTACTATTATGACACAACCAACTCTCTTTCACACTCACCCACCCACATGCACCGCCACAGAATTTCACAACTCAAAACTTCACTCATAACAGTATATAACACTACCTTTGTCACTACTATTCTGACACAGCCAAGTCTCTTTCACACCCACCCACCCACATGCACCGCCACAGAATTTCACAACTGAAAACTTCACTCATGACAGTATATAACACTACCATTGTCACTACTTTTATGACACCACCAAACCTCAGTTACGTATTCGATGCGAACCGCTGTTTGTGAAGACCACAGACTCATATCACAGACTTAGCCTCGTTTATAAGTCATCTATTCAAATACACCATTAAAAGTCCGTAGGGTTGGTATTATTTAACTTGCACATTCTTTACATTACAGTTGGCTGTTTCTAATGATTTGCAAAAGTCAACTGTAATGTAAAGAATGTGGAAGTTGAACAATACCAATGTTTTGAAATCTCACGGACGTTTAATGATGTTGTTGAATAGGTGACTTATAAACGAGGCTAAGCCTGAGCAAATCGTTTCCTGATTGTACTAAAAATACTTTTCATGGTAATACTGTTTTATATTTTGTTATTCAGGTATGAACAACACATGCGCAAGCAGTCCTTGTCGTAATAATGGCACGTGTGTTGATACCTACCGTGGCTACAGGTGCTACTGTCCATATGATTACAGCGGTAAACAATGTGAAACAAGTAAGTTGTTTTAACGGGAATAACTGTAACTGTTTCTTGACGAATCACCCTTTGTCTAGAGTCATCCTAGTCGTAACATATAGTTTAATACTGATTTCCTATTCTTGACTTTGAGGTACACTTAGAATCAATACAGTAGTTTGTCTTCCTTCACAACACATGGAAACAATTGTATTCATTCAGAGTGCCCCCCAAATTCAGTGCTAGTGAGTCCAAAACAAAGTGCTTCATGTGGTAAAGGAAACTAGTGAATAGATCCCATAAGGTTTTATAGCGGGAAAAGAGTGTCACATGATCGATGACCCTTTTCAAATCATTTCAATCGGTTGGGGCGTAGTTTTTTTCCAAATCCTGATTACATGTTATCCCCCTCCATATCATTCTTTTCTTTATTAGTAAAGCTTAAGGACGTTCATGGTCATTGTTCGCACGTATCCTTTCTACGTAGGAGTTCAGTTGTGTGCACGTGCTCATCGTGATGAAGTCGTTTGATTTCATCAAACTTTTATAGCGCTTAACAAAAGTCGGAGACCCCTTTTCATATTTTTTTTTTTGAAATTACTATATATTACCTAACTTTAAAGAACTTTACAAAAAATCTAACGATGGGAATAAATCGAAATCAGATATTTTGTGCATAAGTCATATGTTTTGTGAATAGAATTTCACTTACGTAAAGGCTACAAGTCGACTGAAAAAAAACTTGTTTCGTTACCTCCATCGGCATGACTCGAATCTTATTACTTCAAGTCGGTTCGAGAAATCACATTTATTTTGAATCTCGACATGCCGTGTCACAGTAACCCTTGTCATAACGGAGCTACTTGTAACAATGGTTATTCTGGCAGATATTACTGTTCCTGTCCTAGTGGATACACTGGCAGTCAGTGTCAGTCTTGTAAGTAGCAGTCAAAAAATAGAGCATTGTATTTTACGGCATAGTTGAAACCCAGAATCATTAGACCAGTTAAACAGGAATACTGTTTCTCCGATATGAGAAATCCCGTTCTTGTTTTAATCTAGATATGTACCCGTGTAACAGTGGTAACCCTTGTCGTAACGGAGGTTACTGTTACGGAGGTTATGGCTGGTACAGATGTTCCTGTCGTAGTGGATACACTGGACAACAATGTCAGACTTGTAAGTAACAGTAATAGAAATTATTGAATTATTAGATTATTATAATACAATAGAATATCGCATTTTACGCCACAGTTGATCTCCAAACTTATTAAATGTCGTTTTTCTAATATGAGAAATCCCATTTATTTTGAATCTAGACATGTCGTGTCACAGTAACCCTTGTCGTAACGGAGCTACTTGTCGCAATGGTTATTCTGGCAGATATTACTGTTCCTGTCGTTACGGATACACTGGTAGACAATGCGAAACAGGTATGTGGAGTACTTATGTGGTGTCTTTTATATTACTATATTTTCTGTTGCCGTAATGTGCAAGAGTTGTTTTGTGTTACGCGGTACAGTCAGGTACAGTCACTTTGTTGTCCAGGCTCGATTCCTGATCTTAATATCATTCGTTGTTTGTTTCTCTCCTGTGCTTCGAGGAGTTTTCTTTCTTAAAATGAACTTCTACATTCCAATTTGAATTTCAGAGGACGGTACGATGCCCTCGGTACGATGCTGGGGCTTTCTTTGTAAATAGGATATTTACTTTCCATTTAAAGGAACTTTTGGAACTTTTGGGATTTAAAGGAACATTTTTGTAAATGGTAAACACATACACTATGTCTTGGGTGAAACTCTTTCAAACTTGGTAACCTTTAAAGGAATTATTCCTGCTAAAAAGTGACAATATTATATTTTAAATCGCTTTGAATCAAAAACTGAACCGACAGGCAAAATTTGACACTGACACCGGACAGGTTCTAAAGTTGGAAAACATTACTAACATTGTTCTTATACAAAGTTACAAATAGGGCAACTGGAATGCCGTTTTTCTAAAAAAAAAATATACATGACACGGCACCCAATGTCAAATGTTTGCATACCCTGCAAGGCATTGACACGTTCACGGCAAGGTGCGGTCCGTGCCGTACGTGTTTTTAATAGTCATACGAAAACTGCTCTATTATGACACAACCAACTATCTTTCACACCCACTCACCTCCATGCACCACCACAGAATTTCACACCTCAAAACCTCACTCATGACAGTGTATAACACTACCATTGTCACTACTTTAATGACACAACCAATACCCAGTTACGTATTCGATGCGAACCGCTGTTTTTGAAGACCACAGTCTCATATCACAGGCTTAGCCTCGTTCATAAGTCATCTATTCAAATACACCATAAAAAGTCCGTGGGATTGGTTAAATTATTCAACTTGCACATTCTTTACATTACAATTTGCTGTTGCTAATGATTTGCAAAAGTCAACGGTAATGTAAAGAATGTGGAAGTTGAACAATACCAATGTTTTGAAATCCCACGGACTTTAATGATGTTGTTGAATAGCTGACTTATAAACGAGGCTAAGCCTGAGCAAATCGTTTCCTGATTGTACTAAAAGTACTTTCCATGGTAATACTATTTGATATTTTGTTATTCAGGTACGAACAACACATGCGCAAGCAGTCCTTGTAATAATGGCACGTGTGTTGATACCTACCGTGGCTACAGGTGCTATTGTCCATATCGTTACAGCGGTAAACAATGTGAAACAAGTAAGTTGTCTTAAGGGGAATAACTGTAACTGTTTCTTGACGAATCACCCTTTGTCTAGAGTCATCCTAGTCGTAACATATAGTTTAATACTGATTTCCTATTCTTGACTTTGAGGTACATCTAGAATCAATACAGTAGTTTGTGTTCCTTCACAACAATTGTGGAAATAATTGTATTCATTCAGAGTGCCCCCCAAATTCAGTGCTAGTGAACCCAAAACAAAGTGCTTCATTTGGTATAGGAAACTAGTGAATAGATCCCATAAGGTTTTATAGCGGGAAAAGAGTGTCACATGATCGATGACCCTTTTCAAATCATTTCAATCAGTTGGGGCGTAGTTTTTTTCCAAATCCTGATTACATGTTATCCCCCTCCGTATCATTCTTTTCTTTATAAGTACATGGTCATTGTTCGCAAGTATCCTTTCTACGCAGGAGTTCAGTTGTGTGCACGTGCTCATCGTGATGAAGTCATTTGATTTCTTCAAATTTTTATAGCGCTTAACAAAAGTCGGAGACCGCTTTTCATATTTCTTTTGAAATTACTATATATTACCTAACTTTTAAAGAATTTTACAAAAAATCTGACGATGGGATCAAATCGAAATCACATATTTTGTGCATAAGTCATATATTTTGTGAATAGAATTTCACTTACGTGAAGGCTACAAGTCGACTGTAGACAACTTGTTGCGTTACCTCCATCGGCATGACTCGAATCTTATTAGTTCAAGTCGGTTCGAGAAATGCCATTTATTTTGAATCTAGACATGCCGTGTCACAGTAACCCTTGTCGTAAGGGAGCTACTTGTGACAATGGTTATTCTGGCAGATATTACTGTTCCTGTCCTAGTGGATACACTGGCAGTCAGTGTCAGTCTTGTAAGTAGCAGTCAAAAAATAGAGCATTGTATTTTACGGCACAGTTGAAAGTCAGAATCATTAGACCAGTTAAACAGGAATACTGTTTCTCTAATATGAGAAATCCCGTTCTTTTTTTAATCTAGATATGTACCCGTGTAACAGTAACCCTTGTCGTAACGGAGGTAACTGTTACGGAGGTTATGGCTGGTACAGATGTTCCTGTCGTAGTGGATACACTGGACAACAATGTCAGACTTGTAAGTAACAGTAATAGAAATTATTGAATTATTAAATTATTATAATACCATAGAATATCGTATTTTACGCCACAGTTGATCTCTAAATTTATTAAATGTCGTTTTTCTAATATGAGAAATCCCATTCATTCTGAATCTAGACGTGCCGTGTCACAGTAACCCTTGTCGTAACGGAGCTACTTGTGACAATGGTTATTCTGGCAGATATTACACATGTTCCTGTCCTTATGGATACACTGGTAGACAATGCGAAACAGGTATGTGGAGTACTTATGGGTTGTCTTTTATATTACTATATTTTCTGTTGCCGTAATGACCAAGAGTTGTTTTGTGTTACGCGGTACAGTCACTTTGTTGTCCAGGCTCGATTCCTAATCTTAATATCATTCGTTGTTTGTTTCTTTCCTGTGCTTCAAGGAGTTTCCCTTCTTAAAATGAAGTTCTAAATTCGAATTTGAATTTCAGAGGACGGTACGATGCCCTCGGTACGATGCTGGGGCTTTCTTTGTAAATAGGATATTTACTTTCCATTTAAAGGAACTTTTGGAACTTTTGGGATTTAAAGGAACATTTTTGTAAATGGTAAACACATACACTATGTCTTGGGTGAAACTCTTTCAAACTTGGTAACCTTTAAAGGAATTATTCCGGCTAAAAAGTGACAATATTATATTTTAAATCGCTTTGAATCAAAAACTGAACCGACAGGCAAAATTTGACACTGACACCGGACAGGTTCTGAAGTTGGAAAACATTACTAACATTGTTCTTACACAAAGTTACAAATAGGGCAACTGGAATGCCGTTTTTCCAAAAAAAAATATACATGACACGGCACCCAATGTCAAATGTTTGCATACCCTGCAAGGCATTAAGACGTTCACGTGAAGGTGCGGTCCGTGCCGTACGTGTTTTTAATAGTCATACGAAAACTGCTCTATTATGACACAACCAACTCACTAACACACCCACCCACCCACATGCACCACCATAAAATTTTTGACACCTCAAAACTTCACTCCTAACAGTATATAACACTACCATTGTCACTACTTTTATGACACAACCAATACTCCAGTTACGTATTCGATGTGAACCGCTGTTCACAGGCTTAGCCTCGTTTATAAGTCGTCTATTCAAATACACCATTAAAAGTCCGTGGGATTGGTATTATTCAACTTGCACATTCTTTACATTACAATTTGCTGTTGCTAATGATTTGCAAAAGTCAACGGTAATGTAAAGAATGTGGAAGTTGAACAATACCAATGTTTTGAAATCCCACGGACGTTTAATGATGTTGTTGAATAGGTGACTTATAAACGAGGCTAAGCCTGAGCAAATCGTTTCCTGATTGTACTAAAAGTACTTTTCATGGTAATACTGTTTGATATTTTGTTATTCAGGTATGAACAACACATGCGCAAGCAGTCCTTGTCGTAATAATGGCACGTGTGTTGATACCTACCGTGGCTACAGGTGCTACTGTCCATATGATTACAGCGGTAAACAATGTGAAACAAGTAAGTTGTCTTAACGGGAATAACTGTAACTGTGTCTTGACGAATCACCCTTTGTCTAGACTCATGCTAGTCGTAACATATAGTTTAATACTGATTTCCTATTCTTTACTTTGAGGTACACTTAGAATCAATACAGTAGTTTGTGTTCCTTCACAACACATGGAAACAATTGTATTCATTCAAAGTGCCACCCAAATTCAGTGCTAGTGAACCCAAAACAAAGTGCTTCATTTGGTATAGGAAACTAGTGAATAGATCCCATAAGGTTTTATAGCGGGAAAAGAGTGTCACATGATCGATGACCCTTTTCAAATCATTTCAACCGGTTGGGGCGTAGTTTTTTTCCAAATCCTGATTACATGTTATCCCCCTCCGTATCATTCTTTTCTTTATTAGTAAAGCTTAAGGACGTTCATGGTCATTGTTCGCACGTATCCTTTCTACGCAGGAGTTCAGTTGTGTGCACGAGCTCATCGTGATGAAGTCATTTGATTTCTTCAAACTTTTATAGCGCTTAACAAAAGTCGGAGACCCCTTTTCATATTTCTTTTGAAATTACTATATATTACCTAACTTTAAAGAATTTTACAAAAAATCTGACGATGGGATCAAATCGAAATCACATATTTTGTGCATAAGTCATATATTTTGTGAATAGAATTTCACTTACGTGAAGGCTACAAGTCGAATGTAAACAACTTGTTTCGTTACCTCCATCGGCATGACTCGAATCTTATTAGTTCACGTCGGTTCGAGAAATGCCATTTATTTTGAATCTAGACATGCCGTGTCACAGTAACCCTTGTCGTAACGGAGCTACTTGTGACAATGGTTATTCTGGCAGATATTACTGTTCCTGTCGTAGTGGATACACTGGCAGTCAGTGTCAGTCTTAAAAATAGAGCATTCTATTTTACGGCACAGTTGAAAGTCAGAATCATTAGACCAGTTTAACAGGAATACTGTTTCTCTAATATGAGAAATCCCGTTCTTGTTTAATCTAGACGTTTACCCATGTAACAGTAACCCTTGTCGTAACGGAGGTAACTGTTACGGAGGTTATGGCTGGTACAGATGTTCCTGTCGTAGTGGATACACTGGACAACAATGTCAGACTTGTAAGTATAATATAATACAATAGAATATTGTATTTTCCACCACGGTTTATCACCAAAGTCAAAAAAACCATGTCAACTCTCAATATCGTTTTTCTAATAAACATTATATCTATTTTTAATCTAGACATGTCGTGTAACAGTAATCCTTGTCGTAACGGAGCTACTTGTAACAATGATTATCATGGCGGATATAACTGTTCCTGTCCTTATGGATACACTGGTAGACAGTGTGAAACAGGTATGTTGATCGAGTAACCATATGATGTTTTTGTATTCTTATCCCCATGTGTTAATTATAAAGATTGGCTTAATCTATGTTTATACGATGTACAATCGCTTTGGTATTTACAGGTATGTGGAGTACTTATGTGGTGTCTTTTATATTACTATATTTTCTGTTGCCGTAATGACCAAGAGTTGTTTTGTGTTACGCGGTACAGTCACTTTGTTGTCCAGGCTCGATTCCTAATCTTAATATCATTCGTTGTTTGTTTCTTTCCTGTGCTTCAAGGAGTTTCCCTTCTTAAAATGAACTTCTAAATTCGAATTTGAATTTCAGAGGACGGTACGATGCCCTCGGTACGATGCTGGGGCTTTCTTTGTAAATAGGATATTTACTTTCCATTTAAAGGAACTTTTGGAACTTTTGGGATTTAAAGGAACATTTTTGTAAATGGTAAACACATACACTATGTCTTGGGTGAAACTCTTTCAAACTTGGTAACCTTTAAAGGAATTATTCCGGCTAAAAAGTGACAATATTATATTTTAAATCGCTTTGAATCAAAAACTGAACCGACAGGCAAAATTTGACACTGACACCGGACAGGTTCTGAAGTTGGAAAACATTACTAACATTGTTCTTACACAAAGTTACAAATAGGGCAACTGGAATGCCGTTTTTCCAAAAAAAAATATACATGACACGGCACCCAATGTCAAATGTTTGCATACCCTGCAAGGCATTAAGACGTTCACGTGAAGGTGCGGTCCGTGCCGTACGTGTTTTTAATAGTCATACGAAAACTGCTCTATTATGACACAACCAACTCACTAACACACCCACCCACCCACATGCACCACCACAGAATTTCACATCTCAAAACGTCACTCATGACAGTATATAACACTACCATTGTCACTACTTTTATGACACAACCAATACTCCAGTTACGTATTCGATGTGAACCGCTGTTCACAGGCTTAGCCTCGTTTATAAGTCGTCTATTCAAATACACCATTAAAAGTCCGTGGGATTGGTATTATTCAACTTGCACATTCTTTACATTACAATTTGCTGTTGCTAATGATTTGCAAAAGTCAACGGTAATGTAAAGAATGTGGAAGTTGAACAATACCAATGTTTTGAAATCCCACGGACGTTTAATGATGTTGTTGAATAGGTGACTTATAAACGAGGCTAAGCCTGAGCAAATCGTTTCCTGATTGTACTAAAAGTACTTTTCATGGTAATACTGTTTGATATTTTGTTATTCAGGTATGAACAACACATGCGCAAGCAGTCCTTGTCGTAATAATGGCACGTGTGTTGATACCTACCGTGGCTACAGGTGCTACTGTCCATATGATTACAGCGGTAAACAATGTGAAACAAGTAAGTTGTCTTAACGGGAATAACTGTAACTGTTTCTTGACGAATCACCCTTTTTCTGACTCATCCTAGTCGTAACATATAGCTTAATACTGATTTCCTATTCTTGACTTTGAGGTACATCTAGAATCAATACAGTAGTTTGTGTTCCTTCACAACAATTGTGGAAATAATTGTATTCATTCAGAGTGCCCCCCAAATTCAGTGCTAGTGGGGCAAAACAAAGTGCTTCATTTGGTATAGGAAACTAGTGAATAGATCCCATAAGGTTTTATAGCGGGAAAAGAGTGTCACATGATCGATGACCCTTTTCAAATCATTTCAATCAGTTGGGGCGTAGTTTTTTCCAAATCCTGATTACATGTTATCCCCCTCCGTATCGTTCTTTTCTTTATTAGTACATGGTCATTGTTCGCACGTATACTTTCTACGCAGGAGTTCAGTTGCGTGCACGTGCTCATCGTGATGAAGTCATTTGATTTCTTCAAACTTTTATAGCGCTTAACAAAAGTCGGAGACCGCTTTTCTTATTTCTTTTGAAATTACTATATATTACCTAACTTTACAGAATTTTACAAAAAATCTGACGATGGGATCAAATCGAAATCACATATTTTGTGCATAAGTCATATATTTTGTGAATAGAATTTCACTTACGTGAAGGCTACAAGTCGACTGTAGACAACTTGTTGCGTTATACCTCCATCGGCATGACTCGAATCTTATTAGTTCAAGTCGGTTCGAGAAATGCCATTTATTTTGAATCAAGACATGCCGTGTCACAGTAACCCTTGTCGTAATGGAGCTACTTGTCGCAATGGTTATTCTGGCAGATATTACTGTTCCTGTCGTAGTGGATACACTGGCAGTCAGTGTCAGTCTTAAAAATAGAGCATTGTATTTTACGGCACAGTTGAAAGTCAGAATCATTAGACCAGTTTAACAGGAATACTGTTTCTCTAATATGAGAAATCCCGTTCTTGTTTAATCTAGACGTTTACCCATGTAACAGTAACCCTTGTCGTAACGGAGGTAACTGTTACGGAGGTTATGGCTGGTACAGATGTTCCTGTCGTAGTGGATACACTGGACAACAATGTCAGACTTGTAAGTAGAAGCCAACAATCAGGGTCCGGTTGTACAAAGCCTGGATAAAGTTATCCACCGTGAGTAGAGTTATCCAGTGTAAAGAATGTGTATAGGTTTTATCTCCTGGATAAGGATTTATCCGGTGGATAGCGCAACTCAGCCTACGTACAACCGGCTCCAGAGCATTGTATATCTTCACGGAGCTCAAAAACATAAGACCAGTTTAACGGGAATTCCGTTATTCTGATATGAGAAATTCCATTCATTCCTTAATCTAGACGTGTACCCGTGCAACAGTGGTAACCCTTGTCGTAACGGAGGTACTTGTCGTGGTGGTCATGGTTGGTACAGATGTTCCTGCCCTTATGGATACACTGGACAACAATGTCAGACTTGTAAGTAACAGTAATAGAAATTATTGAATTATTAAATTATTATAATACAATAGAATATCGTATTTTACGCCACAGTTGATCTCCAAAATTATTAAATGTCGTTTTTCTAATATGAGAAATCCCATTTATTTTGAATCTAGACATGCCGTGTCACAGTAACCCTTGTCGTAACGGAGCTACTTGTAACAATGGTTATTCTGGCAGATATTACTGTTCCTGTCCTTATGGATACACTGGTAGACAATGCGAAACAGGTATGTGGAGGACTATGTGGAGTACTTATGGGTTGTCTTTTATATTACTATATTTCCTTTTGCCGTAATGACCAAGAGTTGTTTTGTGTTACATACGCGGTACAGTCAGGTACAGTCACTTTGTTGTCCATGCTCGATTCCTGATCTTAATATCATTCGTTGTTTGTTTCTTTTCTGTGCTTCGAGGAGTTTCCCTTCTTAAAATGAACTTCTAAATTCCAATTTGAATTTCAGAGGACGGTACGATGTCCTCGGTACGATGCTGGGGCTTTCTTTGTAAATAGGGTATTTGCTTTCCATTAGTGAAGGAATTAAAAACCGGTTATTTCAACCAAAAGTTCAAGATTCCTTTTTGTAAATGGTAAACACATGACTATGTTTTGGGTGAAACTCTTTCAAACTTGGGAACCTTTAAAGGAATTATTCCTGCTAAAAAGTGACAATATTATATCTTAAATCGCTTTGAATCAAAAACTGAACCGACAGGCAAAATTTTACACTGACACCGGACGGGTTCTGAACGTTCTGAAGTTGCAAAACATTACTAAAATTGTTCTTACACAAAGTTACAAATAGGGCAACTGGAATGCCGTTTTTCTAAAAAAAAATATTTTGAATCTAGACCTGAACGCGTGTAGCAGTAACCCTTGTCGTAACGGAGGTACTTGTCGTGGTGGTTTTGCCTGGTACAGATGTGACTGTCCAAGTGGATTGACTGGTCAACAATGCGAATCAAGTATGTTGAGTACCAATGTGGTGCTTTGTTTAAATATAATTATTCAGTAATATAACAGTAGTACTATCACCGTCACTACTAGAGCAGGTTTCGTATGAGTGTGAAAAGTGACGGTTAACGGCATGGTTACGGAGCGGACACGGCACCAAATGTCGAATGTTTTCATACCCTGCAAGGCACTGACACGTTCACGGCAATGTGTGGTCCGTGCCGTACGTTTTTTTTAATAGTCATACGAAAACTCTCTCTATTATGACACAAGCAACTCTCTTTCACACCCACTCACCCACATGCACCACCATAAAATTTTTGACACCTCAAAACTTCACTCCTAACCGTATATAACACTACCTTTGTCACTACTATTATGACACTTCTAACTCACTTTCACACCCACCAACCCACATGCACCACCATAAAATTTTTGACACCTCAAAACTTCCCTCCTAACCGTATATAACACTACCATTGTCACTACTATTATGACACTACAAACTCTCTTTCACACCCCCTTACATTCACTACTGCCCACTATCCACCAGAAGATCTTCACCTAACACCACTCCCAACTCTTGATCTACCAATGAGACCAGGGTTCTACTAACACCGGGTTCGGTGTCGTATGTGAGTAGAGTTATTTGTTGGTTACCTCCTGTGCTTCGAGGGGTTTTCACCTAGTTATTGTCCCACACCGTGATATGACAGCTAAAACTGGCAGATTTCACCACCTCTAACAACAACAATCGATCTAAATAATCGAACACTACATATTTTTCTATTTCAGACCTTAACACAAATGTAACTTGTGGTGAGAATTACATGCAGATTGACTTGGAGGACTCGTACTTCTCTGACATTGATTGGCGTAATCTGCACCTGATTGACCCATCATGTAGGGCAACAAAAACAGCTGATACAAAGAGACTACGAGCGCCTCTAAACCGATGTGGTACGACGTACACAGAAAACAAGAAAACAATCACATTCTGGAACGAGGTATCTTCAGCAGAAAAATTAAACTTTGTTAACTTAAGACACCGTGTAAAAATGTTTGAAACTATTGTGATATTTTGGACGTTAGTCCTTTTTGTTTCTGTTTCTTTTTCTTCTTCTTCTTCTTCTTCTTCTTCTTCTTCTTCTTCTTCTTCTTCTTCTTCTTCAAAACTCGTTTTCAGAACATCAGCCAAAAAAAATGGCCGACCAAAAAAAAAAAAAAAAACGGCAGGAGAAATAAAAATTCCTATCTTCAAGCAATCGTGTAATTTTCTTTTTACGATATGGATACATTACGAAAAAAAGCCATTTGGCATCCATTTTGACTGATCCTGAGAAAAGATAGGGTGTGACGTTATATCGATATCTTCACGTGTGAGGAAATGGAAAATTTGCACTGAAGTCCCGGATATAGTTCCTATGAAAATGCGAGTTTCTCAGTAAAAAAAACCCTGATGATCTACTTTAACGTTGGTATTCATGAGTATTTTGACATTGAAATAAGACGAACCCTGCGTAAATGAGTCTGTAATCAAGGAACACCACGGCATTTTTACGTATTCTAAAAACTTTATTTGATTGAACGCGCGGTGGTCTGTGCTGTCATCCTACGCATTCTGATTGGATGAACAGTAATTTCGTGCTTTGTGATTGGCTCAAAGGATGTGTTCCATTGCGTGCCGTGAACATGCCCGGTGTTACTTTTTACAGTTATGAAAAATATTGGCGATAATCGGAAATTTCAAGACTTAATTCGTACGTTGTTACGCCGTACTAAGCGTTTTTTTAGGGACGCGCGTTCCTATATTAGGCATGGTACACGATACAAATTATTGCCAGAGAATGAATAGCCTAGTACTGTACGTATATTGTATGTTTCAATGATAGGTGAAAACCGACAACCGCTACAAGCCAGTAGGGAATGGCCCGGCAATTTCACGTGACAAACACCTTCTTCTGCGGTTCTTTTGTGCATATGAACGAAGCCGTTTTGTCAGCACGTCCTTCTCACCATCAAGGAAGACAGTGGTTGCCTCTGAAGGTATATAAATTTGTCCTCTTTTTGTGGGGATGATAGCTCTTAATGGCTCTGAGTTTAACAAACCATTGGCCCTCGTTTGAAGATAGGATTTGAATTTAGAAGTATTGAATTTTGCGGCGGGGGGAAGGGGGGAGGGGCGGGGAACCAAGAGAAAAACCAAAATCTGGATGATTATGAAAAAACCCAGCAGCAATTCTACTCATTTGATAGATTGGGTACTGCATGGAACTCATCCCACGACCATCGCAGTAAGCGCCAGCCCGCAGAGAATTTCCCGGTGGTCGATAATTAAGTAGAAGTGACTGTTAAATTTAGATTCCTCATAAGATGCGTGAAAAAATTATTGGAACATTACCAGGAGACCGTAGAACACAGAGTGGCCGCTTAATATAGGTTTAATACCTGGCTGGAAAAGAAATGAAGAAGTTCAAGAGAATAATACTTAAATTATGCTCGTTTATCGATTTGTAACGATTAATGATTATGAAAACCGACTGAAGCTTTGTTACGATGCAGCATTATGTACTTATTGACTGAGTGGGAGGTCCGAGGTCGCTGCGCTCGTTCCGTACTTCAGGACCTCGAGCCAAATATTTTCCCGTTCGGACCGACCTTAACTCAGTCAATAATAAAAAATCGATTTCAAAGCGTTTTTAATAAATGCGAATCAAAATCGGCAGCGAGTCCGAACGGCGAGTCCGAACGGGAAATTATTACACTTTTCAGAAAAGCGTACGTTTTATGCTGACGCCATTTTCCCCAAAGGTTTTTCTTAGAATCACGCGTACAGTGAAATACGGTCATATGATAAACTGAGTTATTAATCTCTTTCTTCAGGATCTTATGGCAACTTCACATTTACAATGAACCTTTATCAGACATCACGATACCGAACACCCTACTCACCTTTTGCTTATCCAGTGGTTGTCTACCCAAACCAGCGTCTGTGGGTTCAGTATGAAGTCAAGAATACCAACGCTGATCTGGTCGTGTTTGCTGAGAATTGTCGTGCTACGCCTTCTAGTGATCCCAATGCGACTCCACAGCATGTGTTTCTACAGAGAGGGTAATGGTCTCTCACCTTTGCTTAGTGTGGACAAATCCTCAACATCTTTGACGTAAAATATTTAAATAAAAAACGTAGCTGAAGGAATTACCGACGTTAAATATAGTTTCTTTACCTTTACTTTTACCTTTAAACACTACGATAAGACATATTACTCTTTTGACAGATGCGTGATCGATCAAGCCATGGTCTACCGGTACAACCCGTACAGTAATGTCCAGCGGTTCTCCATCAGATCGTTCCGTTTCGTGTATTCCAACACCTTTCTGGTATATCTGCACTGTGAGCTGCTTGTCTGTCATCGTAACTCAAACAACTCAAGGTGCGTCCAAGGTTGTATCAGCGGCTCCAGAGGACGTCGAGAAGCTGCTGACATGGACGGCTCCAAGGCGTATGACTTGTCTGCTGGACCACTGAAAGGAGATAAGATCAACGCTAAGAGTGACAATCAAGAAGGTAAGATGATACTTAATAGCTCTAGTTCCAGCCCTCTAGGTCTGCTGGTCCAGGTCATTCGAGGTCTGTAGGTCTAGCCCGCTAGGTCTGTTGGTCCAGGTCATTCGAGGTCTGTAGGTCTAGCCCGCTAGGTCTGTTGGTCCAGGTCATTCGAGGTCTGTAGGTCTAGCCCGCTAGGTCTGTTGGAGGTAAAATTATGTCTGTAGTTCTAGCCCCCCTGTTGGTCCAAGTCTATTGAGGTCTGTAGGTCTAGCCCTCAGACTAGGTCTGTTGGTCCAGGTCTAATTTTGTTTGTAGGTCTAGCCCTCTTACTCTTCGAGGTCTGTAAGTCTAGTGCTCCAGCTCCAGATGGAGGTTTGTAGGTCTAGGCCTCTAAATCTGTTGGTGCATGTCTATAGAGGTTTGTAGGTCTAGGCCTCTAGATCTGTTGGTCCATGTATATCGACGTATGTTGGTCTAGGCCTCTAGATCTGTTGGTCCAGGTCTATTGAGGTCTGTAGGTCTAGGCCTCTAGATATGTTGGTCCATGTCTATTGAGGTCTGTAGGTCTAGGCCTCTAGATATGTTGGTCCATGTCTATTGAGGTCTGTAGGTCTAGGCCTCTAGATATGTTGGTCCATGTCTATTGAGGTCTGTATGTCTAGGCCTCTAGATATGTTGGTCCAGGTCTATTGAGGTCTGTAGGTCTAGGCCTCTAGATCTGTTGGTCCAGGTCTATTGAGGTCTGTATGTCTAGGCCTCTAGATCTGTTGGTCCAGGTCTATTGAGGTCTGTATGTCTAGGCCTCTAGATCTGTTGGTCCAGGTCTATCGACATATGTAGGTCTAGGCCTCTAGATCTGTTGGTCCAGTTCTATTGAGGTCTGTATGTCTAGGCCTCTAGATCTGTTGGTCCAGGTCTATTGAGGTCTGTATGTCTAGGCCTCTAGATCTGTTGGTCCAGGTCTATTGAGGTCTGTATGTCTAGGCCTCTAGATCTGTTGGTCCAGGTCTATTGAGGTCTGTAGGTCTAGGCCTCTAGATCTGTTGGTCCAGTTCTTCGAGGTCTATAAGTCTAGCGCTCCAGCTCCAGGTTTGTTAGTCCAGGGTCTATGGAGGTCTAGTCCTGTAGTGGTATATACCTAAGGTTTGCAATGATCAAAGTCCGTTAGGACTTGGTATAGAAAGTCACGATATTTAAACGCTTGTTTTGACAGGATCGTTAACGTCCGAGCAGCTCATTGGTGGACTAGGAGCCGTTGGTGGTGTGTTCTTTGTCATCACCATACTCCTCTCGGTCATTGTCTATCGTAACCGTAGGCGTGGTCAAGACAACAAAACAACCAGCATGGCTCTGGATGTTACTGTCAACTCGTATGAACAGGACAACGTGGACAGTGACGAGAGGGATGACATTGAACTTTAGACTGTTCGCGTTCCCTTTTCTCTATAAACACATCATGATTAAATAGGTTTACTTGCTTGCCGCTCTAATTTTTGCTTTAAATATATACGAATAGGAAAAAGAGAATCTTTCATTCTCAAAAAAAAAAAAAAGCTTTTGATAATAATCGAAACCATTTCATAATCATCTGAAGATTAGACAACCTTTTGTAGGGTTGAGATGTTTGAAGTACTGTTCAAAAACTCATGAATAAATCATATTAAGCCTTTAATCGACTCTTTAATCCTATTGGAGCGATCATACACGTGCATGGATCTTTAGTACCCTATAAAGTCTTCTTCATTAGTATTCTTTATATAGAGAATACTAATAAGGACGACTTCATCAGAAATAAAGGTACATCCAATTTTAGATGAAGACTTAGGGCCTCATAAAAGTCAGTCTCACGTATGTTCAACGACGGGCCACAAAATTTCGTTGACTAGCGCTCTGTCTTGAGACTGGCATACTATCTTCAACATGTGGGAGCCTGTCTTGGCAAAAAATAGTCCATTTTCGTGACGTGTATGTTCGCTGTAATTCAACCAAAGATTTGTGAATTATTCAAGAGTTTTTGAAATTATTCAATGAACTCGCAGATCGTGTTATATCAGGCGTAAGATCACTCGGCTACGCCTCGTGCTTTTAAACCTGATCGAATGCTCCTGCTCGTTTATTTAAGCGTATATTTGGTCTGTTGTGTGTGTATTATTAAAACATGCTGTTAAAATGCTAAATTCTGCTTCCCTACTTTACGAAGGGATTAATATTCGTAGTTTGTATCCTTGATTTTACTTAGGATAATTTACAGAATCTTTTATAGTACTTTAGTTATTTTGTCCCGTCATTCATGTACGCTTTTTTCATTGATGCAAGAAAACTAGATCCCGCTGACAGGCGTGAAAAACGTCTGCGCATGCTCTAAGCGTCTTCGTGCTGTTGTAAAAATATTCAAATTTGACTTTCACACTTGCCTGAAGAATACTCTTTACAAAATGCCAAAATTTATAGTCAGTTCTTGAAACTTAAGGCTAATTCTTTCATATTGTCTTTATTAACACATTATCGTGGTCTCACAAAAGTATACCCACGAAATCTTTTGTATACTCGGAGAAAACAAGCATTCATTTTGTCACTAAAACTCTATAAATTCTTGAAAAGCGTGCTGAAAGGCACGCATGCGCAAACGTTTTTCTCTAGTGTCGATCCCGCTACAATTGAAGCGAAGTGAATAATAATCCTTGTACTGTGTTTGTGATTTTTGAGAATATGTATGATTTTGCATTGCTTTTAATAGTTATAAATAAACAACTACCGTTGGATAGTAATATTTGCAAATTTATTGTGAGTTAGAGAATTTTTTTTTCAAACTCTTCTTAGTATTGAAAAAACCGAGACCTGAAACTACGAAATTCTTTAAATTTTTCATTGTTTTTCAAGTTTTCATTACAGGACTCTGATTTGCCTTTGAATGACCTTGAATTACTGACCATTCCATGCGTCTGTCTCTGACACCTCACGTCTCTTATGAATTAAGCCGTCCAAACTTGTGTGTACTTAAATGTTTCTCGGTTATAAAAGTTTCTTCAGTTTACCACTGGAACCGAATCGGGGCTTGCTATTGCATGTGTTAAGAGATAAATTTTGGAATTTCTTTCACTATTCTTGGGATGCATGTTGCAACACTAGCCGCCATGTTGGTTGATGATACAAAGCATTCCTCATTGAAATTATCTTGTTATATCAACCAAGATGGTGGGTGTTTCATTGTTATTTATATC
Organism: Anthopleura sola; assembly: GCA_023349425.1. NCBI lineage: Eukaryota > Metazoa > Cnidaria > Anthozoa > Actiniaria > Actiniidae > Anthopleura > Anthopleura sola. Next base: position 1,342,719 of record JALHLI010000010.1, read on the forward strand.
TCAAGGGATTTTGAGTCACTTGGTTGCACCTCAAGAATACTTAGCGTCTCACTATTATATGAGAATATGATTAGCATATTGGTCACTTCAGTTCAAACCTACAAACGGCTCGGACGTGGGCTCCTCGATCCTCTACTAAAGGCTGAATAACAAGCTTGGATTCACTGAAAACCTTCTACGGCCAAGTTCTATCGGCGAATTGGTCAGGTCTGTGTTGCATGCGCAATTAATTTGTATTTCTATGTGAAGCTCAAGGCGAGTGGCGTTTCTTTGCCGTATGTCGTCGTTTGTCTGACATGTGTTCGGTTGCTTTCATATCTGTTGAGGGTTTATTCCACAAAAATTCTTGGACAGCTACAATTTTTTTGTTTCTGGTGCTTTTATGTTTTGTTTATAGCGTGCTAGGTGACATTAGCCAAACAGTGGGTCATGTAATATTGTCTAATAATTGTCTAAATAGTAATTATTATTTGTTATTTTTAGTCCGCATTCCATCCGAAATAATATACTAGCTACATATAGAGAGCAAATCGCTGTATATTTACTTCTTATTTCAAACCCACGAGACCCACAATACCCTTTGGTCTTGGAATGCACTATTCAGTATGCAGTATTCAGTAATGAACGGTTTTTGAAATAGCTGTATAAACTAGTTTCTTGGAAGTTCCACCAGGACTTCCGCAAAGGAGATGCCCACGGGGGAATTCTCAAGCGCGCCGCCTATGATGTGATAATGCGGGAAAATGTGTGTTTCTTGGAAATTAACTTGACATTGGCCGAGATGAACTGCCGGGTCTATCTCTAAAGTTTACTTAACTCCAATAAAATGTAAGGAACTTAGATTGCAAGTCAGATTTCTAGGAAAATCAAATCTGGACGTGATAATGAATTAGCACACTGAATACACAAAGTGAACAATTGATAACCCCGGTGACATCAACCAGACTTCCAAGAAAACACTAAGTTTTGTTCCTGTTTTCGGAACTTTCATAAATATTTTTCATAAATATTTTTCATAAATATTTAATATCAAATCAAAAGCTCTTAATATTTGTTTTCACTTTGATTTTGTTAGTTTTTAATTTCCACAAATAGTTTCAACGACAACTTCAGTGCTGTAGAAACTGCTAAAAAAAGTATCAATTCTAAGCGGATTTGGACCCCTAGCTATGACGCGCTAGTACCTCAAATTGTGTACGAACTTGATAATATTTTCCCATAAAATATACATTTTCTAAAAGCTAAATAAACGTAGTTTTCGAAAATCCATTTAGAATTGTCTGTTTTGGAACAAAAAACAAGTTATTGGGTTCAAAGTGACATTCTACCGCATTTCATTTGACATTCACCTTCCAGCAGCAGGATTAAGATTTCCGCTATGTCGATTATAAACACATTAGCATACTTTGCAGACTATGAACTTGAAAACAATGTCTCAGATTTTTGAAATGTTTTTTTTATAGATCGCGTGGTGACATAATACAAAGTTTCAGTTCCATCTGTTCCATGCTGGCGGTAATCCTCTTATCCGAATGAGCTAGAATCTAACAGAACCTATATTGGTAACTCCAAAACTTCGGAGAACCCAGTGACTTCTTACTGTTGCAAAACAGAAAATTTTTAATTGATTTTTGAAAACTATTTTTATTTCGCTTTCCGAAAATGTATAATTTGTACATATAAATAATAGTAAATAATATTAAAAAGGCAGCACAAAACGTAGCCTCCTTTGCAGCCGTTCTTAGGGTCGTCACGTCGTCACGCAACGTTTCTCTCCCCACTAACGTGTTCGTGGGGAGAGAAGTATTGCGTGACGACCCTAGGAGGCTACACAAAACGTGTCCCGCGCGTAAAGTGATCGGTATTCTGATACCTTTTATCTTCAGACAAATCAGCGCAAATGTCAGTACAAATTTCTTTGAACTAAACCTGGCTGACTTAACCAAATGTTTATAGAAATCAATCAAAGAAGCCGATGCAAATTTTCTATTAATTGGCAACAAATATTTACTTAATGAGGCTTCTCTGTTCTTCAACATACAATTTCCTTGTAATAATATTCGTTGATTTGGCTGAGAGCATCTTTCTGTGACGTTCACTTTTATTTGGCAGGGTCCGATAAACCTTGGGTGTAAATTTACTTGGAACTGTATAATTTTAGTTGCTAAAATGTCCGGAATCGAATTTTTTTTTATAAGAATCGTCATTAAATAAAGTGCGTCATTATAGAGAGTGACCCCACTGATTTCGACATCTATCAACAGAATTAGGGCGTAACTATCTTGTGAATAAGAGTTCTCGGAATTAAGTTCTTGTTCCAGAACGCTTGTCTTCGTTGTGCGGGGCAAAGCGTGTTAGAGATTTTTTAAAAGTCAAATCGCGCGATCCCTAGATTTCTTAGCCTGGTTACAGGACAAGCTAAGGATGGAGCGGGTACAGCTTTGTGGGTTGATACTCGTCTTGTTCTCTGGTGTGGTTCACTCGTGGGGTGATTACAGTTATAGAGGAGGAACCATCTCTTACAAGCCACGTTCGTATGGATACGGAAACACGGTAATATTAATATATCATTAATTATAGATTTATCATTAGGCTGGATTCCCGCGCGGGGATATTTTATTTGATGGTGAAATTGAAAATGTTTTCAACTTCCTTCGGAAGCAAGCCCTACGGGCACGCTATTTAGCGGAGGAAGATGACTTAACTCTTTAAGAAACAGACTCACGAAACGAACTGAGACGCAAAACATAAGTTAGAAGATACTTTACGCCTTGTTTTCTTGCCACGTCTAAAGGCTAAGGATACACAGTACCACATTGCTTGCAACATTGCTTGCAACATCATGATTACAGTACTATTTCATCAGCCAAATCAGAGAAAATCTCGATTTGTTATGTTTAATGTACGAGCTAGGATAATACCAATAACATAAACAAAATAAAATAGAAGTCCATATCATCTTTTTTATATTTTAGTGTGATAATGCAAGTAATGTTGAAACTATGTTCCTCATAAGTTTTTAGTTACAGAACTCCTTCCCTTCAGTATATTATTATTATTATTATTACTATTATTATTTTACTGTTTTCGCAACATTTTTCATAAACTGACTTTCGGTTCATAATTCGTTTTAATAGCAAAACTTCTTCTCAAAGTTATCATGATACTCAGGTATTAATCTATTGTTTGGGTACAAATTTTCGTGAAACTTTCAAACCAAGAAAACATGTCTCACAAAGCTGTAGCTGACACAATGCGGTTCTCTGTGAGACGCCGTTGTACACATTATAGAGGTTCTAAAAATTTCTTCAAATTCTTATATTTTAGGTCGAGTTCAGCTACCGGTTGGCGTTTGACTTGGCGTATGTTGACTGTGACGCTGGGAATACCGGACGTCGTGTTACATGGACGAACACGTCCTTTTCACCTTGGGCTGTGAAAGTGGATTTTTGCCCTTATTGCAATCATTCTTTAGCAATTATTTACGGCAATCAGATTTTATGCAGCAGTTTCAGCAGCGATGACGGCTGGAGCGAGGGAAACAGCTTCTTTACTTTTCGAGCCAGAGACTCGAAAACTAATCTGTTAGCTGAGTAAGTCAAATATGAAATATGCTTATTGTAAATACCCATACAGATTGGCCGCTCATGTTACATGCAGCGTTTGAAAACCGAGTAGGAGTGTTTTATCAGGTATAGAAGCGCGAAGTGTAGCCTTGTGGCTTTAGACCTGATAAAACACGATCTGCGAGTTTATTGATTTACTTAAAAAAACTCATGAACAATTTAATAATAAACGTTTGGTCGAATAATAGCGACCATACACGTCACGAACATGGAATTATTTACTTAGATAGAGGTTTGACGTCGCTGTCATGCGCAATCAGTTCAAAAGAGACTGCTACATGTTGAAGATAGCATGCCAAAGTTAAGACACGGTTGCTAGTCGACGTATGACTACATTTCGATGGTCGTCGGTGATCGTATGTGAGACTGACCTTGATGAGGCTTTAGGTCTTCATCTAAAATTAGAGGCACCTTTATCTCTGTAAAAGTCGTCCTCATTAGTATTATTTATGTAAAGACACACGTGTGACGCAGACGATACGCAGATATACAACATATTGAAGGATCCGATCCGGATAAATCATTAAAGCTTCATTAATTCAACTTGAGTCTTGTATCCAAGATATCAGAGCCTGGTCATTTCTTAACAAGCTTGTACTTAATGATAAAAAAAAAAAAAAAAAAAAAAAACAGAAATCGTCCATATTTTTTCTAGTTTCTCCATTCAAGTTCCTATACCATCACCTGTTGTCTCATTTGGAAACTGTGTCTTATCCCCGAAGTCTGAAACTCGCAATCTCGGTGTTGTTTTTGATAAGCACTTATCACTGAAGGAACGCGTTAATAGAATATGCCGTTCAGCATTATTTGCTCTGAGTAACATTGGAACATTGGAAAGATTCGCAAATTTCTTGACCAAAACACTGCTTAATCTTTGGTTTCACTGTTTTGTCACATCTCGTCATGACCAATGTAACTCCCTCTTATTTGTACTGCTTGGGTACGAAATACAAAAGCTCCAAAGGGTATTGAACACTGTTCCGTTAAACATTAGTTATACTAAAAAAGTACAATCTTATGCAAATTCTATTGTTTTCTATTGTTTAACTAACACTATTTTGTGCTATTTAGTAATTTGTATTTCACGGATATGCTGTCTTTTTCTACGAATATAATCATGAAGGATATTTAGACTAATTATCCCTCATCACTATTT